>CAJPEV010005429.1:0-15085 GCA_905338385.1 Darwinula stevensoni
GCGCCTACAGAGTAATTGCTTCTGCAGAAGGCTTCTTATATAATAATTGCTCAAATAAATGCTTCTTCTCCTTGCATTAACGACAAAGGGCTATACTAGTCTGGGATATTTCCCATGATGTCATTAGTGAGGGTTTCACTGTATTTTCTTTTTTACAGACGACTCGATTGTAGGTCGAATTTCAAGCTTTTCCCATGGTCAATTAGGATTAATCACGAGGCGCATGACAGTCCGATTCCTCTTCCCTTTAGAATGCCCATAAATAACCGCAGGAAAAGCTCAAGTGTTCGCTGCTAACTGTTAAGGGTCCACAGACAAAGGCTACAATTCATTCTACGGTGCAATCCGGTGTAGTGAGCTACAGGTAATAAACCGCGAAGTACCCAACCTGGAGCGCGCAAAAACAATCGTGAGTCGTATCCTAACGGATCGTCTATGATGGTCGGTCCCTGCCTCGATCCCGCCTCGATCCCACGTGAGAGAGAGGGCCCTCGAGGGCTTCAGTGCGTTCTGACGACATTTCAGGCACTCGGGAAACATTTCAGGTACCATTTCGGGCATCATTAGTCACACGGAGACGGGCGATGCAGGTGGCCATAGCTGGTATCGCCCAGGGGGACCGATTTCATATCTGGCATGCCAGGTACTCATACCACCAAGACCTCGGGCTACATCATCGCGTCGCAAACACACTCCAGCACCCATACAAGGACATCCAGTACCAGTGCCAAATGGCTCACAAGAACGCGCCAGAGAACGTTCCAAAATAAGACACCCACATTTCCTTTCCTTTCCCCAGTACAACGGACAAAGATTGCGTTTGGAATGATAGATATGGGAGAATGTTTCCGCTCGAAGGCATGTCTCTGGCTCGGAAATGAATGAGTGAGCAAAAATAAATTCATTGCACCATGATCATCATCATCTACGTCCAAAATAGACACTGTTCAAGATCACTAGAGCGCATGCTGTTCACTTCTCTTATTTAGTTTTCTTCTTGGAATTCTGTTAAGAGAAAAAGAGCAAAAAATCACTTTTATGAATCCATGCTCTCACAAGATGAGAGCGAAAATTAAGTCGACTTACCGGCGAGGAGGGAGGATCGTTCTGGCTGCTTTTCAGCCATTCCTCCTGCAGTTGTTGCAGCATCTTTGGGGTGAGGAGGCCCTGATCGACCAGCCTTTGTGTCAGCTCTCCTCCTCGGCTCTTCAGGCCCATCGTTTTCGCCGTGGCTGACTCTGGTGCGGCTGCTGTCTTCCCTTTCCTGCTCGAGGGTTTCCGATGAAGTTTCGTGAAAAAAATAGGAAAGTCCGAGCAACATAGAAAATTTACAGGAAAAAATGGGTCTCACTTATATTGCTGCTGCTTGATCTTGAGGGTAAATGCATCTTGGGCATCTCCAAGGCCAGTTGCTCCACTGATACCTGTTTCTGAGTTCTTCAGCAGCTTGGTGATGTTTACAACACCTTGCTGAATGACATCATCAAGCTCTTTCTGCATGTCCCTCACAAGCAATGCATCTGGGAACAGGTCGCTGAACCGATAGCTGAAACCAAAGAAGCTGCATCAACAAAACACAGGCAAACACAGGAAAAGACCAAGGACAAAGATGCAAGAAGCTTACCTTAGCCAGAGGTAGAGGTCAAGAACATCAAAGACGGATTCAAGATGCACCAAGTCCAGGATGGTGCGGGGAGGTGCAAAAGGCCATCCAAGGTGATGACACAGCCAATCGAGAGTCACTGGCTCATTTCTACTGTATTGACGAGCATACTGTAAATAGGCAAGAGAACAAAGGATTCTTTGATAACACACTTCACATCCATAACTTCTCCAGGCAGTAAAGGGAATGAAGAATCAGAACAACCTTGAGAAACATCGTGCATACAAATGGCATTTTCCGATTGATGGGTGCACAACAGAACACATATCGAGCTCTCAAGGGCAAAGGGACATGCTGGATCATGTCAGCCAGGAACTTCAGTTGCTCAATGTTGCACATGAAGAAGAGTGAATCATCCACAGTGGAAAGACTTATGAATATATCCTGCAAAAGAACCAAATATTGTGTCAAGGACAAGACCCCAGAGAGACACTAACTGGGACAGCTGTTGCGAATTCTGACCATGAGGTTTGACAAAGTGGCATTTGGCAAGTGATATGCATAGAGCTCGATCTGTTCAGCTGTAGGGTGGAGACCAGCTTGCGTCAATGGCTCAGGTTGCTGGGCAAGAAGGGCCTTCAGTGTCGGGAGATCTTCGGCCTTGAACGTTGTCACATAACCCTGCTCAAAGCAGTCAATGACATTGATGTAGGGCTCAACCACAAAGATTTTCATCCTGGAAACCTTAATAAAAAATTTTCTATTCCATTACGATTCTCATCCAAAAACTAGCTCACCTTTTCATGCTGAGTAGCATATCTTCCAGCACGACCTGCAATCTGCAGGGCTTGAGATGTGCTTAAAATGTCCATTTCTTTCTCTCCCTTTTCATTTATGGTTGGCTTGATTATGGAATAAAAAATGATCCTTCGTATGCTCCTGCAAAATTTTGAGATATTTTATCATCATTCTAACAAGTATCATCAGTTCATCACTACACAAAGCTGCGAAAGAATTCAAAGGGGTTGCAGAGCTGTAGTTGCGCTAGTTTTAATTAAATATAGGATTATCAACAGCTTCAAACAGCTCTGAGACACCTAGATAGGCTGTATCTCACAAGGACATAAGAACCTAGGAATGAAGGAAGCCAATTCTTCTGAACTTCAAACACAGTCAACTGAAAAACTGAGTGGATGTATTCCTGCTAGTTCTGAGAAGGGCGTTAGATAACTTACAGGTTAAGACCCATGCCAACAGCATCTGTGGCCACAAGGATCTTGCAAGGATCTTCTGGGTCATTGAACTTCTGAGCTTGAGCCAACTTTGTTCCAGGTGGCAATCCCCCGTAAATGACAGCGACCTAGAGTACAACCAATTCATCCATTCAGTCCATCACCACAACATAACCTTTCAGAGTATCTATTGTGTTTCCTAAGATGGTCATTTGATACAAATGTCTCCAGATTTCTACAATAATTGCTTTGAACACAGCAAATATAATAAATTTCCAATGCAAAGATGTCAGTCAATGACCTGATGGCCTTTGCTTTCAAGGCTCCGGGAAATAGCGTAGATATCATTCTTGCTGAAGCAGACTATGCAATCTCCAGGCTGCACATTGTCCAGAGACCTGAGAGCTTTGGATTCAATTTCCAATTCAGTGAGGCGCTTGTATTTTCTGACCTGCAGGAAGAGAAATATGAATTTCATTATTCCTGCCACACATTTTTCTGTTTAGGAAAGTGTAGCAAAACATCACACAGTTATGGGTGGTAATAGAATATGTTAACCTCCAGAGTCTCATCAGCTGTGGAACACATGTCTTGAACCAACTGAATTGCTGAGGCTTCTCCACATACATGCACTTCTTCAGCAGCAACTCCAAGAAGTGCCCTTGTCCATGCCCAGCCTCTCTCAGGATCTCTCATCATCTGAATTTCATCTATGACAGCCACCTCATCTATGGGATAGATCAAATCCTTGAGTTTTGGCATCTCCCCAAAATACAAAGAAAATACTATTTGCACCAGTAACTACAACTGACATCTATGGCAGCAAAGTTCACGTGACAGCGGACCAGAAAGAGAAATTAAGCACTCAAAGTAGCAGCAGTTAAGATAAATAATTACAAATGAATTAGAGTTCCACTGCTTCATGAAAATGTCAATTGATGAAGATGAAGCATACATGGTTGCGATACAGATGTCATCTCCACTGTGCAGGCTAAGTGCAGAGCCTGGGTCTCTCCTTTTGGATCAGCATATCTTCGTTCTTCACCTGTAACCAGGTCACATGGCGTTCCCTGGAAAGAATGAAGTGTGCAATTAATAGGAACAATCTACAGGCAAATACTACACTTCATGTATCCCTACTAGTGCTGGGAATAAGTATCCAAGTACCCATGCGACAAGTGCTACCAAAATCCATCAGTTGGATCTAGGGTACTTAAGATATGGCAGTGAATTCATAAAGAAACAAATTTTCATCTTTCCAGTTTACATATAGTTTTTTTTTTCCTTTACATCATCTAGGTTCCTGCCAGTCCACCTTACATCTGATCCTGTCCTGAAGAAGTTGTTTCATTTTTCTTCTTTGCTTCCACATGGAAGAAAATCAAAAGACCTACAATTCTATGGGAGAATTATCTCATTGCCCATGGCAAAAAAAAATGGCTTTATATTTCTATACTAATATATCTGGGTTTTTTAGAGTTAGTATCCTAGGTTTGAATTTGTGAGGGATGAATAAAAGTAAGCAAGATTTACATTCAAGCTAAGGGACTTACTTGCTGATTAGCTTTTTGAAAGACTTCAACTGCTAGAAGCTTCAAAGGGCCACAGTACACACCAGATTTTGCTTGTAAGAACCTCTCAAGAGCTTGATAGGTCTTTCCACTGTTGGTGGGACCAGCATGGAAGAAAATCTTGCGATTTAGGGCACGAGCCTCTGGGTACCTGCAAGAACAAACTCAGGGCATCAATTAGCTTTTTCAAGGGCAAATATTATGTTTAAAATCCTCACATTGCACAAAAAATGTTATCCCTAAAAGAATTAGAGGTTGGTTATCCATATTTGCAAGCACTTAACTAGCAGTTGAGTAACAACAATTACAGTATAGTGCTGACCCATTCTTGAGACTATCTACCAACTGATTAGTTCATTTTCATGGTGTCAGGTATGACAAGCATCAATGCTTTTCTTCTTACTACCCCACATGTGTCTGAAATTCACCCTGTTCTTCCCTCACCAATTCGTAGGGGAACGAAGGTCAGATATCTTCTTGAGGTCATCCATGCATCCCAAGTGTGGGAAGATCTTCTGAGCATGAGCCATGAAGTAGGGGAAGATGTCATCAACATGCCCAGCATTTTGCAAGATATCACTGAACACAATGTGTAGCTCAGGGGGTAGCACTTCCGATTCCAAGCAGTACCTTCTAAAGCTGATGTATGCTTGATGGTAAAGTGTGTCTGAAATTAATGATGAAACAAATCACAGAGTAATAGTGACATTTGATTTTTTAAATAAAAGTAAAAGAAATGGTAAAAGAATGAGGAACAAAATTCAGCCAAAATTGTTTGTATCTGAAATGTGCAGTATCTGGCTGATGAAACTTGGAGAGTACCATCATCAGAAACAGAGTACAGTTTATCGTAAACCTAAAGGAAGTTCCATCAACATCTATTTTTATAGATGGCTATTGCCTAATGGTATTTTTCTTAATTTTTTGGAGGATATCTTGGAGAAGGGAAAATGGGATGACCGAATAAACCTGTAAATTAAGGTGCCAAATAATTTTTTATAAGTCAAAATTGAGTTATTTCAAAAGGCCACACCTAGAATCTGTTGTCTCTAACACAGAAGTAGACAATTTCCCTTCAGGGCATAGTTGCCTGAGAAGCATAAGCATTCTGCAGAGTGTTCCAAAAGTCTGGAATCATACATGTATTTTATGCACATTTCAAATTGTTTAATTTGAACAAAATGGCACTATTTTAGGATGAACAAGCAGAGGTTGTGTCACTGTGTACCTGGAGAACCAATAGGCACTGCCATGTACCCAATGAATTGAGCATTAGTATTATATTTATAGAGGTACTGTATATGTGTGCCTATGGTTCCAGACTGGGACACCCTGTATATTTATGATCAACCATCAGTTTCTCAAAATAATTTAGCACCTTCTTTCAATTACTTTTCATTAGTCTCAATGAAGAAATGTCATTACTTTTTAATATCATTACTACTTCATTACTTTTCATATTCATAGTGGATAAAATAAATACCTTGGGGTAATGGCATCTAAGTTCTGTCCGAACTAAAATGTTTTTACCCTACTGCTGAAATGAATCATCCAGACACCACATCACTAACCCCTGAAGTGCTTTTGACATAATATTACATATCTTGTTCTAGCACCCCTTGTTTTTAGACAAAATTTATGCATCTGTAATCTTGTAAACTGATTTTTTAATAGCTAATATTGCATGTGTGTTGGGTGCTCAGTTATGGTAAATTTTGTATGCTAGTGCACAAAGACATAGCATTTAAAAATAAAATCAGAGTGTACACATGGCTACCAAAATTTAAGCACTTAAGGGATGAATAGATCTCTGCATCCCCACCACTCCTGGACCTGCATCTGTAGGCATACAACAAACTGACCAAAATCTTAAATGGCAACTTACTATCCAATCCATTCTCAAGACATAGGGATTTCACTTCTTCTCTCTGATGGAACTGGACCAATACCCTCTGGAGGTCCTGCTTTCTAAGCTTCTCTGACAACTCAACACCAACATTGATGTCATCTGGGTTGGGTTTCACCAACACAGGAACAAATAAAGATGATATCTCATCTGAACGATGCTTACTTCGTTTTGTCCTGAGTGGAACTCGCCACTGGGTTCTCACACACTGGCAACACAAACCCAAGAGTCTTTGCCTCCTCAAGGCATGCATTTCTATAAAAGAGTGATATACAGGGTGCTTATGAAGTCTTTGACAAGTTTAAGCAATAACTTTTAACCCAAAAGAAGATAGAACAAAATAGGGAACTTCTTCACAAAGCCTAATTCTGAAAGTTAAAAAATATTTCAGATCTGCACATATCCACCAGTATAGTGCAAGATGATGGCAACAACAGAGGAAAAAGTGAACTGTATTTTGTGGTTAGCTAAATTGAAATCAATTACATCAATGAAATGAAGGTTCGAGACACATTAATACAAAGAAGCACCTTCGACTAATGCCATTAAGAATTGAATTAAGAAGTAAAAATAGTTCATGGCAAAACAATCAGGGAAATCAAGCACCAGTGCAGAAACTATAGCAACTGTTCAAAAAGCATTTAGAAGAAGCTCACAAAAATCACTTCCCTGTGCCTCACTAGAAATGTTACATTCTAGTTTCAACAGTTAAAAAATTTTAAAGGTACACTACATTCACATGTCTACAAAATTCAGGTTTGTCAGGCCTTAACGGAGGATGATTATGATGCTAGGCTGGAGTTCTGTTACCTATTTCAAAGGAAAAAGTCCGAATCAGCTGGATTATTGGAGCACTTGATGTTTTCAGATGAAGCTACAGTTCATCTGAATTTCATCTGGTCAACTGATTATTAAATGCCATGTGAAAAAAAAAGTTGCATAAGGCTTTGCAGAGCAGTTCACTATTTTGTTCTATATTCTATGGGTAAAAAGTTATAACCTTTTAAATCCTGTCAAGGACTTTAACAACACCATTTATGAGAAGACTTAATAAACTTTTCCCANCCAGGCATTCACTATGCCTATGAATATGGCTGGTGTTCACAAATGAGAATTAGTGCAATTGGGAATTAACCAATGCACATATTCATCATCACCTTTTGGAGTGACCACCAGCATTTTTCTGATTGGTGAAAAATGTGTTAATGCCAATCTCCTATGCTCATTCATGAGTGTGATGACAAATAACTTCCTCTTCTTAATTCCAAATTAGTGTTAGAGATGGTTTGTGAATAACACCCAATGTCTGACCAAAACAGTAAAAGGAATCCCACTAGATACCAATTCAAATAAGCATGTAGTTCTGAATTCAACATATACCTCCACATGCTGAGTCTCTTCACTGCTGTGATGTTTTAGTTTTAAAAAACTATCACTTCAATGATGACCTCAATACCTGGAAACAATAAGTTAAAGAGATTCAAGCTTTAGGGGTAAAAATTTGCTAATGTGTTTTCAGGAAACATCTACAACAGGGCTTCCTAACCCTGGGGTCATCAAGATCATATTTGGGGTCATGAACTGGCAGCTAAATGCCAAGTCATGTATTTATTTGCTATTTTAGATCATAGATGGGTGAGCATGTCGAACTTCAGCTAGTGCTTGGAGTCCTGAATGGTATGATCGTGATTTTTGGGGTCATGGGTGAAAAGGGTTGGGAGGCCCTGATCTACAATGTTGCATAGCTACATGTCTCTGCTACCTGCAATTGCACTAAACAATTCAATACAGGACACGGATATTTCAGATAATTATTTCTTCCAGTAAAGTAGAGCTTTGATATTGTGAAGACCTTTTCCATTCAAATTTGATGTTTGTAATTTTTCAAGCAAACTCCTTCTGCCATTAGGACATCAATTGTCTCCTTTAATCTGTTAGCTGTAGCCTGCACTTTTAAGGATAGGAACACATTACTTGTGAGTGAAACTCACTTTGAGTGAGACTTGCAATTCAACATGCAAAAGTGATATATGTATTGCACATTTTTAATGTTGGCATGAATTATGCTGATGGGATGGTTTTGAGTACTACTGAAAGTCATGCTGCATACTGAGAGGTTATTGTAACTCTCAGGGCTGCTAGATGTAACAACCTGCAACATTGCTGCAACAGTGATTGAGACACAGATATTTAGTGATCAGGTTGCCACTTTCATGCAGATGATATATAGTTAATGCACAAGAGAACATTGTCCTAATATTTGATGTTGGACCTGATCATAAGGCCAAATAATTCAATGATCTCACATGACAGTATTATAGCATTTTATTAGAAAACAATGCAATAGTGGAAAAAGAAACTCAGGAAATTTTATTATAGATTCAAGGGAGGACAGAGAACAAGGAAGGAGGAGTGATGTAACCCATTAAAAGGAGTGTGATGTATGCTCCACTGTGAATATGGGTCTTCCATCTACCAGAGCAACAAAGAGAAACTTGCAGGAAAATATTTTTTTCTGAATCATCGTTGAGGGGCTTCAGGAAGAAGGCAAATTAAAAAAAAAAAAAAAACTGCAAAGCAGGCCTCACTGGAGCTCAGATGGAATGGCACCCACCCATGACAAGGACATTGAGGCTACATGGGCCTGCCTCGGCCTCGGCCCATTCCAGGCAAGGGTGGCTTGTTCTCTTGGCTCTCTGAAGCTGGATTCTTCACGGTTTCATCAACTGAGAGGATCAAACAAGCTGCTTCATTGGCAGCACTTAATGCATTCACCTTCATCATTGCTGGCTCCCAAACACAAGCTATGAAGTTGTCACATACATCCTCTTCATTGATGTCCACACCACACCAGACATCATCTGTTGCATGAAAAAAATCAGACCTTAAAAAAAATGCATGTATACAGTAAATAAAGTTGAAAACTGTTTCCTTCTTGCAAACTAATGGGAAGGTTCTTAAAAATTTAATTAATTGTGACATTCTCATCCTGAATGATCATCAGGAAAAACTTATCATTGACAGCACTTGTGACATCACAACACCCTTTGCAGATGGGAGCATATGATTTTATGGAAACAGAAAGAAGAGCCTGCTATTGCTAAGTATGAATGATTTACTGATGCTTCTGTTAACACTGATTTTTTATTTTACCTTCATTCATGCATGTTGCATGTCATCTCTCTTTCCCTTCTGGATTTCTTCACCCTCCTAAGTTTTAGCATGAAAACATTTATTTTGCACAAAATAGAGAAGGATAGAATGTAAAGAGTTCATGAAATATTGGAGCTACAATTCATTTTCTAACAGGTATTGAAACCACAAATGATAAATTCCTGTTATCAAGCTCATTCCCCTTAAATTCTTCTATAATTGAATGACTGAGTTATCACTTGGATTTCAAGTTGCAGATTGCCCACAAGGTTCTATCTGACATAAATGATGAAAACCTTCAAAAGATTTATGCTTGCATCTATATTGTAGAACAAAGTCTTGTTCTTATGAATTCCACCAATTCAGAAGTCAAGATTGAAACAGTAACTTCTCAAGCTCACTCTGTGCATGACGCTGCCGCAGACGATTCAAGATGTTCGTGGAATCAAAGCCAGCATTGTCACACAATTGCCGAGGAATGACTTCCAAGGCTCTGGCATAGGCAGCAATCAGGAGCTGCTCTTTGCCAGCTATGCTCCGGGAGTGCTCCCTCAGATAACGGCTTAGCTCCATCTCAATGGCTCCACCCCCTGTTCATCACCAGGTGGAATAACAATTGCATATCATAAGCATTTCATCATTTCTACTAGGGATGCACTGATCCGATACCAATATGGATACAGACAGCTCCCAGTGGCTGTCAGAAGTGAAACCTGACGTGAGATCAGACCTTTGTAGGCCTTATACTACCTTTGGCATGGAAGGGAAGAAATAAAAAAATCCTTGGACACTAATGACCCAACATTCAAAATTCCTGTAATTTATTTAGCTCTGGAGATATTTAAGTCAGCCAATAAATTAACTTCTTCAGTATAGGCTAAAACTTCCCCCACCATTCACTGGGCCAGCCGAGAATACATCGGATTGTAGAAAGGATGATCGGTGCCAAGAGGAGTAGGAGTAGGAACTACATCTCATGTCCTTAAGGGATTAAGGAGTTGATGCAACTACAACTGGGATCGGTGCTCAAGGGGAGAGCCGGAGGTGAGATGGCCGTGAGCACAAAGTGCACCTGCGCAAACTGGTCAGTGCAGGAAGGCAGGAGATGGGATGGAATGGGGGAAGGTGAAGGAATGAATGTATACGTGGATGACTCTGGCCCATTCTGTTTGTATAATGCCCTTCTCAAATCTCTCGCATTCCGCTTTAACCATGCCCAAACTCATTGCCCATCAGTTGGAGATTAACAAGAATTATGATGGACTTAAGGAACCATATGCCATTACAAGTGGGTTTTTTTTCTTGAGACGTTCCCAAAATTTACATGCTGCGCATCAAGTAGGTGATGCAGCAAGGGAGAATCGGATCAGATCGGCCATATAGGTATCAGCTGATACCGATCCTGGCTGATCCACTGAATATTGGCTGATACCGATACTTTGGTTCGGTATCGGTGCATCCCTAATTTCTACTACATGAGCACAAGATGCCTCAATGTAATGCATGCAAACCTGCAACAATGGCATCATTCTTGATTGCTCTGCGAACAATCATGATGGCATCATGCAAGGATCTCTCAGTTTCTTCAATGAACTGCTCTGTTCCTCCTCTCAGTATGATTGTGCAAGTCTTGGCATTGGGGCACCCTTTGAAGAAGTTATACCTGCCAAGTTCAAGATAAAGGGGTAAAAATAAGACAACATTTTCAATTTTAAATTCTCATGCTCAACATACTCTTAGTTAGCTTACCGTTCTCCACCTATTTGACGCTCCTCAAAGGTTTCACATCTGCCAAGAACCTCATCCCGCATATCATGTGCAGTAGTCTGGACACATCCCCCACAGGCTTTCATTGTACGCTTGAGGTCATCATCAGGGACCCGTCCAGCACAAAACATATCTCTATCAGCAAAATACTGAGTGGCCACATCTCCAATGGGCAACTTGGACAGGACCACCTTGGCACCAGACTTGTGAATAAGGTCAAGTTTTTCATACAAGATAGTCCACTCAGCATCAACAACCTTCTGGTACTCCTGCAAAAATTGTTCACAGACACTCCATTGATGAAGTATGAGTATCCCTCACTGTAAAAGAGGTGTATTCTGTATTGAACTAACTTTGACATCTTTCACTCTGACTTCAGCATTATCCCTCTCAGCCTTCAGCTCCAATTCAATGTTGAGAAGAGCAATTTTTGGTTTCTGGTACAACTTAGGTTGCATCTCAAAGCCAGCATAAGAGAAAGTCTTCTTGAAAGCCACTCCCGCAACAAGAAGAGAATCCTGTAAGAGTGCATAAATCATCATGGTTTCAGCCATGGATAGACAAACAAATTGTGAAAGGTGAGAAGTTATTCCAAATGGCACAGCTCCTCACCTCCAGAGCCCCACCCTGAACTTTCTTCACACCAATCATATCCAAGGGCAAGAGGTCATCCAATAAGTTGACAGCCGCAACAACCATTTTTGCAAAGAAGTCCTTTTGAGTTGACACCAACTTGGAGCTAAGAGCAGTAGCAGCACATTTCTCTAGGAGCTCTCTGTGCTTCACTGGATTATCTTCCATTACCTGCAAAGGTGAATCACTTACAAACAAGATTCAACATGGAAAACCACAAGTGTACTCCAGTAGGAGCACTAGTTAAGTTGGCCTAAAGAAAAGAACCAAGGAAAGTTTTGCAAATCAATGCACTACGGGTTTATATCCTTGTTATGGCCTTTGATATTTAAAAAGCTTAATCATATGTTTATAACAACTCTAAGAACTTCACTCCACCTTTTTCCCCTTGTTTTTTCTTCCACTTCTAGTTTGGCTCTAGATTAAGAGATAACAATGGCTCAGAAAATGCTCTCTCCTCTTTTCTGCCTACTCAATCATTTTTCTTCCTCCTTTGTGCATTCTGAGAGTATTTAATCCCATGGCCTTGATACAGAAATAATAACAAAAGCCAGTTACACTTATAAGCTGTGTTATATGCATAAATTGGTTCTCCCGAGAGCCAGTTCAAATATCATTGCAGTAATGAATTTTCTTACAATGAACTTCATGTAGCATGGCATTATGTTTTACTGAGCGATGTTCCCATTTTATAAATAGTATTGTGGAAATTCTCAAATATGCCAAGGGACTGGTTCTACATGCCATCAGGGTTTTTTTTTCTCTTCTTCCACTCACCTGGCTGCAGACCAAGCCAATAACAAGCACTGATAATTCTCATTTTCAAAATATTAAGCCATTAATTTTCAATTAAATTTTCCTTCTCAATTTCCGAATTTTTCACAAATAAAAGTTTAATTTACTTTCATGTTCCTCCACAGGAACATTGGAAAGTAATGGGTTAATCAGAGCATATGAGCATAAAAGTGGATATTTTCTAACTGAGACTTTCATGAACAAGCAGGTTGAACACAAAACTAAAATTAACAACTTTTTCTTCTCAATTAAATAGTTAAATAAACTAGCAGCTGAAAGAAAGTTCTAACCTTCACAGAAATTTCCTCAATCCTCTTCAAAGCAAGGTTAGTGGCTTTGGTATATGATCTTGTGATAATTTGGGGATGGACCCCATCCTCAATGAATGGCTTAGCAACCCTGAGGAATTCTCCAGCTAACAGAACCACTGTTGTTGTTCCATCTCCAACCTAAAAATATAACGAAAACACAACAATGTGAATAAAATTATTCACAATACCAACAGACAGAGACAGTAAATAATAAAGTCTGCATGAGCCTGTAAAACATGTATATCAACACAAAGATTATGGCAGTAAAAACAAACACCCATTATAATAAATCTCCCATTACAGATGAGCAAAGTCTCACAAAACATGTTTAAGGTGTAACTCTCACATACTTCAGCATCCTGAGACTTGGCAATGTCCACCAAGGTCTTGGCAGCAGGATGGACTATGTCAAGTTTCTTCATAATGGTGGCTCCATCATTTGATATTGTAGTTTTCCCAGAAGAATCCAGAATTAGCTTGTCCATACCACGAGGACCCAGTGTGGTGCGAATGGCATCCACAATTGCTTCACATGCATTGATGTTGGATATCAAATGAGGCTTGCCCTGGTGGCTCTCAGTTCCTTCACGGAGGAGGATGATTTGTGGCTGTAAAGAGCAGGATAATTTATGGAAGAGAAGACAGAGGTTCTCTGTGTAAGGTTTCCATGAGAGGAGATCTATCATCAACCCTGACCATAGAGGTCTAGCTGTTGCCATTTGCCAGTACATGTGAAAACCTGATGGTAGTTTGAGGTTAGTTGGACCCATATGGGGATGTGCATGAAAATCCTACAACATAATTGCTTTTGGATTATGAACAATTGCACAATCTGTTAATTCCTGGAAATCATTTGCAGAATATCCAGCTCAGTGAGACTGAAGATGGATGGAAGTAGCACAAGTCACTGAAGTTTGAGGATAAAAAACTGGTTAATTTCTCAGAAGTAAATCAGCAGTTAACAAGGAATTCTGCTGTTCAATATAAAAAACCATAGTTTTCAGCAAAATAAATAACAATTACTCCTCCAAATTTAATGATATCCCCAGTTTACATGAGGCAAAATCCTAAAAACTAGGGTTGCCCTAATAATGAGGTTTAATAATATTAATTTCTCATAAGACTGTTTATTAGATGTATTGGCCAATGGTGTCAGTGCCCAAAGGACAGGCAAAGCGAACAAAAAATTACATAAGGGTTTGAACGTGGCAAGGTGTGACCCTCCTGTCTCACTGAAAGCCACTCCTGCCAGCCTCTCCCAGACAAAAATATCAATCAGATTATAATACCTGTACAGCTGGATTATAGGAACCAGAGGAGGAAGCAGTGGTAAAAAAGGGAAATCTTTGCATCTCCATTTATGAGTACGTTATACTTTCATAATGGATGTGGCGCTAAATGCTCTCAACAGCAGCAATGGGTAGCTAGCTAACCACTGAAAGCCTCATAGAGATGCAGATAGGATGGACAGGACCAAAAGTGGTCTTCATTGTTTCAAAGAGGCCCACTGATAAGTATCACATGGCTTCCAATTAGGCCTACTTGAATTTATAGGAAATTTCATCTATAGGCCACAATTGGCACTAGCACCAGCACCGGCACAGACACCAACCGATTGTTATGAGGAAAAAATCAGTCATCAGCCCACTGGCCAAATGTGACCACTGTTACAGCCCCATCGTTCATACACAGAGATAGAAAATGTATCAGTGAATAAATGACAACAGAGAGTGTTGGGGACTCACCATGATTTATGGAGTTGATCACTTTTACCACTGAGGCAAAAAACTTGTCAGATGGAGTTACTACAAAAATATGTATGGCTATATTCTCAGGACCTGAAATGCAAATAACAGGGTTTCTCCACACCTTGAAGAGACAACTTGATTCATGTCAATCATCATCTCAACCAAACTCAGCCTAACAACTTTTTCTTTTTCACAGGCCTCAGCTGAACCAAGAGATACACTAAAGACAATTTTAATTTAGAAATACTTCCAAAGTGGGCCACCAGCAGGATAGCATATCAGATATATTAATAGCAAGCTCTTTATGACAAGATTGCACTGGCGTTGATTTTAGCTAAGATACTTAAGAAATGAGGTTATGACTTT
>CAJPEV010005430.1:0-15083 GCA_905338385.1 Darwinula stevensoni
CATAGGAGATAATGTGTCCAAACACGTTGGCGTAATCGATCCTTCCATCCGACCCCCATCGATTACCTTGATGTGAAGCGGTAATGACGGGAGATATTAGTCAATTGAAACGGGGAATTTATGCCGCGAGATTCATGCCATAATATTTTTCAAATCGAAAAATCGCTTCATAAAGGTACATGGATAATGCAAATCATCGCCCACTCGATAATGCAACGTTAATTCACCGAGTACTCGTATAAATCGATGATAACCTGAGGTTAATTCATATGAAATTGAGATGATTTAATAAATATAAAATTGCGCCTCCCGCGTTCATTGCTCATATCTTTATTGCCCACTAATTCTCTAATCCCACTAATCTTCCTCATTTTTCAGAGATAATATTCCCTGGATAATATGGTTTAATAGATGGCAATAAAGATGGTGGTAGTGGAACACCATGGGGGGATGATTTTCAATCGGACATTCCATTCCAAGACGGGTGAATTCCAACATTCTGGCCAAGAATCTGCTAGTGAGTTCTCACCTCCGACACAGACTAAAGTCAAAGTACGTTTGAATCACATGAATATTATCATTAAGGGTTGCAGGACCGTTAACTTCATATCGGCCTAGCCTATCTTCTAATATACAGTATATAGACGATCGTGACTGACTGACTGACTAACTGAATCTAATTCTAACCATGTTCCAGAAAGGTTAGAAATCTGAAACTTGGTACACATGTACCTTTAGGGGTGCAGAGTTCAGAAAAAATCCGACTTTGGAGGTACATGCCCTGGGGGTACACATTCAGGGGGGGGATAAGCTTTTTTAAATATATATCGTGATGGATAAGGATGTCATCGAGAAATACAATTGTACGCCGTCCTTTCGGTGGTGTAGTAGTAGTACATCTGACCGGTAATCGTGAGGCCCATGTTCAATTCCCGGCCAGTCTGTGCATTTTTTTTTGGCTTCTCTTTCCTTCCATGTCCCGTTGCTTGAATAAAACGGAGAGACATGGAAAGCTGAAACGTGGAATGGACGTGTCTCCTGCGAAGCAAAGCAAAGCAAAGCAGCACTGATGCTAGCACTGTTACCGAAAATGGTGTCTATGAAGAAGTATTTCTTTGATTGTGAAGTTCATTCTTAAGGACCATCCATTTCATTTCCGTTTCATTGACGCATAGGTCGCGATTCTTGGTATTTCATTGTTCCTCCCATATTTGTTTACACATGTTGAACTGATTTTTTGCTATTTTTGCGCATACTGGGAGATCATCATGAACCGTCGATCGAATTTTGGTAGCGGGAATCTAAGACTGTTCTTATTCGATGAGCCGCGACAAAAAGTATAGGTCCGTTGGTAGAAGGCCTACAATTGCGGCCACATGCGCTCTGATACGTATCTGACGTATCTGATACGCTTGCTAACGTATTTTTGGACGACGCGGATGAGTCGCGTCAATGTGGAATCTTAATAAATATTTTCCAGGCACCTATTCCACCATGGCACGAACGCATTGCATTCAACTGCGATTAAGACATTCGGCAAGGCTGAGCTTTTTTGTACATCAGTTGATCTAGATCTGGCTACATGAGAGGTATGGAAAAATATTGGCCAGAATGTATATTTTTTTACAGTATTCAAAGATTCTATCGCGTCATCTGATGCCAGACAAGAACGAAGAGTATCCTATCCAGGCCCATATCCACGCATTTTCCGCCCCTGTTCACATGTTTCCGCCTCCATTCTCTATCGTGTCGTTCTGAATTGCAGTACACTATTTCGTTTCTGACAGGGAAATGATCTGTCAATACATATAAGTTATCTTTATAGCCCATTCTGACACATTCTTCCAGTTTCATGCTGCGTCCCATAAATTCTGTTTAGAGCCCTCGAATTAGAAGATAAGAGCCTTGTCCATTCATCTTATTCCACTCATCCGCTTCCCTCCTCTCTTACCTCCTCCCTCCCTTGTCCCTTTTTTTTTTTCGCTTTGCAACATCCTTAAACGAATTGGCCTGGATCGCAATCACGCTAGGGTGAGTGTCGCGAATGTTGGCACTCTAAAGGCATATCGCGTCCCAGTCCCGTCGCCGGTTTAAGGCAGTGCTTCACGTATGTTTGCAGCATTTTGTTGGTGATCCAAAATTATTTTTATTTTTATTTTGACGTTCTCAAAATGCCCCGAAAAGTGGGGAACTGTAAACTATTCAGCGGCGGGATCTACTGAACGTAAGAGAAAATAGAAGTTCTGGAGTCCCAGTCAGTCGATAAAAGTGCATGCCGAAGTTCACAAAACGCCGCTACGCAGACTGCCTCCATAAACAGTGAAACTGACGAAGAAAGAACAGAAAGTCAAACACGAAATGTTCTGATTCGAATTGTTTCAGTCCGTGCATGCACGGGCTTTTACACTAGTCTACAATAAGAGTCCCTGCCATCCAGAAGAGACTTTGGCACTCGAAAATTGCACTGAATTGCAAATGATGATTATTTCCTTTTCTCACATCTTTTGCCTTTTAATAGATCTCCTTGGTCTTTGTATTTTTTTCCAAAGGCCCATCGGTGTATACTACTCTGATAATACTTCCATTAGGGTGCAAAAGGGAACTCGAAATTTAAAGAAAGGCTAAAAGATGGAGTGATACACAGTCCAGCATTTTCATGAATATCCCATTCGGTATGAGTTAACCTTTTCATCCCTAAGTGAGTCTTCCTAAATGTATTAATGGTGGAGAAAATGACTCCAGAATGTTTTAGTTTGCCCCTCGTACCTACTCACCACTGCCAACAGTTCAATAGTTCCGTTGGAGTTTCTTCAAAGCGAAGTTCCGAAGACGGATGAGCGGTAACAGGATAGGTAAAATAGGACTGGAACCCTATTACCTGAATTTTGTATGACTTTACTCCAGCTGAATTACTTTAATGTAATTTGCAGGTTGTATTGATTTCAGTGGGTTTGAATGTAGGTAAGGAAATCTTTCATTTTAGTCAGCGAGCGTAGGCGATTTAAAACGAATCTTCCAGCGACATTTCACAACGAAGGAGTCTGCAGTTATAAATTCATAATTTCAGCATCAAGCAACATCCAAATGAGTTTGAAGGATGGTGAAAATCAACATTTTTGTTTGTCATGTGATGAATGCAGGTTTCTTGATTCAAGAGTATGTCTAGGAAAAGCGTTCTTTCATGCACATGGACTTTTCCACTTCCAAAAGAACTTCCAAAATTGCTGAGGACGGAGCAGGACAGAGGAAGGGAGGAGCAAGACGCTACTTCATTCTCAATTTCATTTCCATCTGTGACCGTGGAGGGAAATGTTTCAGACGATGCATTTTCAACATTGGGGATTCTTGCAGAAAGCGCCCAGTCCTTTTCACTCTATTCAACGGAGGTGTGAACCATTGTTTACTCATGTTTTTATGAGGAGAGGAGTGTCTGTCGCGAGAAGAGCCTGAAGCGAAAGAGTGAAAACAACATGATATTAAGAAATGAAATACATTTAATCACCTACCAATCATAATGAACTAGTCACGAATTATTTTTAGCTCACAGAAATATTGAATCTGTTACCAGACCACAATGAATCCTTTCCAAATTGGAGTCATTCACCTAATTCATATTTTTTATTTAATCAAATATGATTGCACTATCACAAGTTCTGGTATCACCAAATTTTCAATACCAGCACCAAAAAAACTCTCATCAAACATGAATTTGTCAGAATTTGCAACCCTGTAAAATAATGGATTTTTACTTATTTCCGGAGTGCCGATGGATAAATGTGATTGTAAGATCATATCATGCTTGGGGGGGCTTTCAGGGAAGATCTGTGTAACTCCTTTGTCCTTGCGCTTGTGTACATGTATTTCAATATGTGTTCAGTACGGCGCTGACGTCTAGTTTCAGTGTGCTCTGTGTGTTAGAGGTGCTATGACAAATAGAGCATTTTAGGGCATTGAAACAAGTCAAACGCCTTCACTGCCTGCAGTGATGCAGATTCGTGACAGATTTAATATTATTTGGTGATGAGTCAAAAATTAACCTTAAAAAATACTACACCATTACGTACCTCTGCAGTGCTTCTTTTTTATGGTCTTCATTATTCAATCACCATTCAATTTTTTCGCTGTCCATTTCATTTTGAGCTTTTGCAGTATTATTATTTATACGGATATTAGCCCTCAATTGGAAGTAGCAATTTTTGTGAACATCTTAAACGCATATTTGGTTATGAAATTTTCCCAATACATAATTGTGACTTTTCCTTCCCCAAGTCACAACTGGCGTTAGATGGAAAATCATATTGAGGTTAAGAAATATTGTTCCTACTACTGGGAGAATGTCAGAGGCCATTATCCTCATATTATGATCTTGAAATATAAAATCCTAAGTGCATCCTACTTATTCAAAGGACTTCTATATTATTTCATTCGGTTTCATTTATATATTATTCTTCATGTCTGTTGCAGATGACCGAAAAGATCTCACGAATCACTGCCCCGGAATTATCGGGTTTCACAAAAGATCTTGCTGTAATCGTTTTCGGCAGAGAAGTCCTTGGCACCCATTGCTTATCTGGAAAAGCATCAAATGCCCATAAAGGAAAGGAAAGGAAACCACAATTGTGCCCAGAAAAAGTGAAGAAGATTGTTGGTTAGTTCGGCATTTAATAATGTTCTATCAAAAGGATGTAATACTATTTCATGGAGTGCATTGGATCTAAAGGTGGAATGTAGTTTTCTCCGCACCAATATAATGTATTTCCACGTATTTGAGTGTGGAAGAAGCAAACCTAATTACTTAACTTCCTTTTTTCTGCAGAATTTATGGAGACCAGATTCCAGGGGCAAGCGGAGATAATGCAGAAAGTTCACCAAGCTCTGCGTCAAAAGTGCAACGACGATGCCAAGTGGCTGAGAAAGAGCAGCTTGGCACGCTGAACAGAAATATGTAGCATCATTTTTTGTATTTTCCTCCGTTCTTTTTTCCTTCCATCCACGAAAAACCGTTTTTTTTTTTGTTGTTTAGATATCATGGTTTTCTCAGGAAATAAATATACCATGCGTCAAGAATTATGCTAATTTTGCTACATTCACAGGAAACCGTCCATGTAATTCACACAAAGTATATTGTATATGAGAGTAGTGATTCTTCACAGTCTTACTGCATTATCTGTTGAAAATTGCCTCATTCCAATTCTCCTTAAAGAAAATATGGAATGTCGAAATTGGATTGCGGCATCAGAAGGAAATTTGAAAATCAAAGTCGCATCTCACGAATTTAGGTCCACATTTTTATATCCTGAAAAACCTATGGGATTCCCATTAGAAAAATTTACAAGGGGAATGAAATTGGTACAATGTTAACAAGGGTTCTGCATGGCATGATTACCCAAGAAACCAATAAGAATTATGAAGCTCAAATGTCCAATGGGAACCTATAGACTTTTGAAACCTAGAAAATATAGGCGAATCTATTGGATAAGAGTCCTATAGGATCCTATAGGGTTTTGAAACCAAGACAACCTATAGGAATTTATGGGACAAGCGTCCTAGAGGATTTTGAAACACGAAAAACTTATAGGAGTCCTATAGGACCCTATAGGAATCCTATAGGTTTTTCGTGTTTCAAAAACCTATAGGAAAATCTATAGGTTTTCTATAAGAAATGTCTATAGGTTTCCTATAGGACATTTTCGTAAGGGTTACATCGTCCATTCGTAGGACAATGTGGTATGTGGGATTTTTTTTGACGGTCTCACGCTACTCAAATTGCAACCCGCCGCGCACGCTTCCAAACGTTATTGGTCTTACGCCACGCTGCATGTACCTGTTACTACTGCTAGCTACTTAGCTAAGAAATAACTGGAGATAGCCCACCTGTGATGTATTAGTCTGCGGCTTGGGTTAGGTGGCGTAGTGGAAGGACACTTGTTCGGTACTTAAGATCGACTTGAGACCCTATGTTCGATTCCCACCCTCTCCATCATTTTCTTTTGAGCCTCTTTTGTCATCCAAGCTCCCCCCCCCCCCCCCGGCTACTACGTTCTCGAGAATAGATCCAACAGTTGCAACGACCAGAAAAAAATGCCCCAGGGGTCCTACTGAAATTGAAGCATCTATGGAGTTTTTTAATTAAATATTTTTCATTGACTCCTAGAACTAAATTATCCAGTAAATCATTGTACACTAGTATGAATTTGTATGGCAGATTTTATGAAGATCGCTAAACCACTACTTTTTCTAACATTTTTTGACGATGATTTTGCAGAAAGCTCCTTTGCTCCAATGTTTCTGCTTCATATGCCGTCCTAAGCGGAAATTGTTTTCGTCATGCTTTCGTTGTCTCATAGGTGCAACGTACCCCTGATGTACCCTTTATTGGGAGTCCTTCACTGGGCATGAAATTTGATGGTGTCGAGATAGACTTGCGAACAAGTATCGACTCCACCATAGGAGAAATTGCCCTTACAGACTTCCAAATTCCTTAATTGAAGTGAGCTTATTTTTATTTGACTCCGCTCTCAATGTCCGAAATTTCCCCAATGATGATAATATGTTTCCCCCAGATATTCAGTGCCGATATGGACTACACTCTACCTCTCGGCGCTGGCTACAACGCTGGCTGTGACTTGTCCTCCCCTGGCTGCCATCCTCTTTGTGATATTCCAGATATTGTTCTCGGGGGAGAGCCAGCAACTCATCAGAAGCAAAGTGCAGGAAAAAACTAAGGATCACCTCAAGAGCGCTCTGCATCACATAAACCTCTACGATTATTTATAATACTAGTCTAAAAGCCCGTGCGCGCATTGGCTGAAATATGTGGAATGCGAACATTTCGTGCAAGCCTTTCTGTCCTTTCTGCGTCAGTTTCACTATTCCTGGAAGCAGCCTGCGAATCAGCGCTCTGTAAACGTCGTCATGAATGCATATCCACTGCCTGTGACTCCAGAACTTCTCTATTTCTCGCACGCTCAGTAAATCCCGCCACAGACTAGTTTAAACATCCACACTTTTTCGGGCATTTTGAGAACGCCAAAACTTTGAAAATAAAATAATAATATTGGAGCACCAACTCAATGCTGCAAACTCGCGTGAAGCACTATCTGAAACCAGGGATGAGACTGGTAACGCGAAAAAGTATGGTATATGATCGTTGGCAGCAGTTACCATAAAAACAACTTCCGTTGCCGACAATGTTTCATACTACAGGGTGATCGTAAAGTCAGGAAACCCAAACATATACACATTTTGTCTATACTATACAAGGTGGACCCTTCCTACATTGCACAATTATAGTTCAACATTTATCAAATATATTTAGGAGAATGTTTTCTCAGTGCACAAGTGTTAAGCCAGAATTTCGCTTAGTCATTCAGTTTCAAGTATGGTGTTCACGTTGGAGCACCGTGTTTTCCTTGTTGAGACTTATCTGAATCATAAATCTTACAAGCTGTGTCAGAAAGCATTTCAAAAGAAGTTCAACATCCGCCTGGTGCCAACAACGTCTGCAATCTGGAAGCTGGTGAAGCGATTTCGTGACACAGGAAGCGTTCTCGCTAGACCTCGCAGCAGGAGACCAGGTTAATCGAATGAAATTGTGGAAGGAACAGACTTGAACAGAGCTCTTCAAAGTCACTGCGACATGTTCAAAACTGTGTTCAAGGAACGAGTGACTTTGGGACTTCTCAAAGGGACTTTGGCCACCCAGGTCCCCAGACCAGGTGGCATCATTTGAGACCTTGAGTTCTGAAGTTCAAAGGACAAAACAGGCTTTGGATAGGTCTGTTCGGAAATCAAGTTTCAGGTCGAGTGCGGGTTATGACGTGTGAGGACCTCTCCCAGGAAGCGTTCGATATAATGCTGTTTTTATTGGCTGAAACTTGGCCTTATTGCATGAAAATGGGACGATTTCTTGAACTTTCGATATAGGAAGTATCGCCTTCGGTCATAAGCATTCGATTTACGTGTGATTCATGAAAATCGGTTCATCTGCCTAGGAAGAGTTTCCCCTGACTGACACCCTGACGCAAACAGATTATCCTATTATGTATTATACATATTCCTATGGATGAGAGATGGCCGGGCATCGAATTCGCAGAACCCATCCCTACAAAAGAGGTTTTTTTTTGGCGCATAGGGAAGTTTTCATGAGATTCAGATTTCCATAGATGTTTGTCTTCTGCGGTTTATCATGCCAGAGGCACGCTTCGCCACCCAGTCACCTTGCACAGAATGACCTTCATTCTGAACTGTTACACGCGAAACTGCGTTTCTGCGCAGATCTGCAAGGGTCCCTTCGTCCTCCCCTCCCAGGCGCAAATACGTCATCACAGACCTGGTGTTCTCAAGCTTAGAGGCCTAAGTGGGATGCGGACTGGCCACATCAGCACAACACGATCCGCGATTCGTAGCAGCAAAGCTCGGTCGACGACCGCGTTCCCGGTCAGGTGCGGGCCACGATTCCAATCAGACCGGTCGAGTTTCAACTCGGGAAAGTCAACCCGTGCAGGCCTCCGACGCGCAGAAAGACAGGGGAACATTGTGGGCGAAGAAAAAGACTTCACTTCAAAGCCTACTACAAAAACAAGGTTATCTTAGACGTGATTTACCCTTATGGAAAAATCCTATAGGATCCTATAAAATTTTTGAAACATGAAAATCTTATAGGATCCTATAGGATTTTCCCGTAAGGGTACAGACCTCTTCTGAGAAAAGTTCGACTTCTTGATTGCGAACCTGCAAAATTTTGTGTTTAAATTTCAATGCATGCCGTATTCATTCCCCTTACGAAAATGTCTTATAGGATTCCTATATATCTATATTTCCACAAGAATCCTATAGTAACCCAAAGGAATCGTATAGGAACTTAAAGGAATCCTATAGGTTCCTATATGCCCCATAGAGTTCAGTTCGGGACCTATAGAGTCCCCTATAGAACCTATAGAGTTCCCTATAGAACCTATAGGGTTCCTATAGGGCCTATAGGGTTCCCTATAGGACATATAGGGTTCCCTATAGGACCTATAGGGTTCCCTATAAGACTTATAGGGTTCCCTATAGGACCTATAGGGATCCCTATAGGACTTATACGGAACCCTATAGGCCTATAGGGTTCCGTTTGAAGTTCTCCTCTAGGCCACTAGATGGAAGTATTGGGTTCTCACATTTCTCAAAGGGCACAAAAGTTCCCTCCCCTTACCCAAGGAATCATCTCTCACAAGAGAGTTTTGTACGTCCCTAAATGCCTCGCCTTGCCTCATTGTAGCAATCAATAAACTTCAACAGTTCCTTCTTTGTCATCCCCATCTTCCAGATAGAACCATGCAGTCCCGTGAAGAATTATGCCCTTATTCCTTTTGAAAACCACGTACGATAATGAGTGGACTCCATCCAAATGGAGTTTCAGTAAAGAGACGTGCTTGCAGGTTCTGTCTTATATTTCCTTAGGTCCAGAGAAGAATACTATGATACTTTTCTCTACCGAAGGAAGTATACATGCTATCCAGCGACATATGTTGGGCAGGGTCATGAATTATGCAGACCCTCGCAGTACTGGTATTAGTAATGCATGTCCCCCCTACCATGGAAAAACATGCGAATAAAGGCGGAAAATGCGCGATATGGGCCTGGATAGGGTGCTGTTCGTTCATGCCTGGCATTCAGACGACCAGATGGAATCTTTGAATACTGTAAAAATATCCATTCTCTCAAATCTTTTTCATATCTCTCANCGGTCGCCTTTTCCGTCGTAATGCCTGGATTTCGAAACCCAAAATATCCTCCCCGAGTCCTATAGGTCAGGAGATCTATAAGACCCTATAGGGATCCTATAGGATTCTAAAGGATCATATAGGTATTTTGTGTTTCAAAAACCTATAGGAAAGTCTATAGGTTTCCTATAAGAAATAGCTAAAAGTTTCCTATAGGACATTTCCGTAAGGGTCACAGGTAGAAGGAACGGTTTGTTGTGTATTAGCTCAACTACATATACAGTTTTTGGATTGCCCCCCGAAAAATGAGACTTAGATATGAGCAAGATATCTATGCGATTTTAATACATAAAAGTTTGAAACAATGGGAAAATCAGTAAGCAACGAATGCTATGGTAAAATAATGGAGAAAATTTTTGCATTAGGGTTTAGTTTCAAATCTTCCATGCTTCATTATTTGTTAGTGCGACTTGCACAAACACGCCATATGGCGTGAACGGCAGCGAAAGTGTTTGGAAAAAAGAAAGTTGAGTCGGTTGAGAGTGGATTCGTATGCCTGTTTGGCCATTGAAGGTTCGGGACGACATTTCTTTGGAAATCAGAATTCAGTAGGCTAGGTACGGGTAGTTATAATTCTGTGTCCCAAGAGTGAGCAATGAGAATGTGTTTTCTCGATTGCAAGGGGAAGGCGGATTCCTCACCGTATCGACAACGCGAAGAACGATCATTGGGAACTGGGAGCGATCATCCCGATCGGCAGGTCAAATTTCCGATTGCATTCTTCAACTGTCTTAACCCTCCGGGTCACCTTCTCCACGTCCTAAACCTTACCATTGGAGCTAATGCAATGCTTCTGTGGAATCTCCAGATTGGGAGCGACATTTGCAACGGCACGCATATGATAGTCAGACATAAACGCAAATGTTTTAAATGTTCAGATGATCACGGGTGTGCCTATTGGGTTCCGTATTGGCCCTATAGGAAACCCTATAGGTTCTATAGGGAACCGTATAGGTCCCAAACTGTACCCTATGGGGCCTATACCCTATAGGAACCTATAGGATTCCTTTAGGTTACTATAGGAATATATAGGAATCCTATAAGACATTTTCGTAAGTGTCAGCCTTACCGAACGTCTTCATCGCAATTGGATGCAAAGTGTTTTTGCCATAAGTTGATCGAGATCTGATTACATGAGAGATATGAAAAAGATTTGAGAGAATGGATATTTTTACAGTATTCAAAGATTCCATCTGGTCGTCTGAATGCCAGGCATGAACGAACAGCACCCTATCCAGGCCCATATCGCGCATTTTCCGCCTTTATTCGCATGTTTTTCCGTCTCCAATCCCTGATCGTGTTGTTGTTCTGAATCACAGTGGACTATTTCATTTATGGCATGTAATTGATCTGTCAGCACATATATGCTACCTTTATTGCCTACCTTTATTACACGTTCTTCCATTTTCCCATAAAGATATATTTTCTGTTTAGAGCCCTCAAATCAGAAGATGACGCAGGAACCGTGTCCTTTCGTAATGAATGATGGAAATCATCAGCGTCAAGGATGTCTGGTGCATTTTCTTAACCTTCAAGTTTTAAACAGTATAGCACGTGAGGCATTGGGTCGATATCGTTAAAAATGCACAAAAACCTCCTTTAATATATCCACATATAGTTTGTGAAATCCTTTCGGATGAAATTTACTATCATTCCTTAAAAAAAACGAATTGGCAGGTTTTTCTTAAAACACCATGTAGTGATGATTTTCAGTCAGACATACCATTCCAAGACGGGTGAATTCCAACCTTCTGGCCAAGAATCTGCTTGTGAGTTCTCACCTCCGACACATACGAAAATCAAAGCACGTTTCAATCACATGAATATTATCATTAAGCGTTCCAGGACCATTAACTTCACATCGGCCTAGCCTATCATTAGATTATATTCATTATGCATGGTATCGAGACTTGTCGTGGCTCGTTTTGGGTCTAGGACAATGTATACATAGATTCTTTCCATGTAAAGTCCGTCATTTGGCTCTGTCCACAAGGTCAGCACTGAAACGATAATTGCTCCATTTGACCCAAGATTAAAAGAAAACATTCGAAATGGTTCCAGGGTTGCAGTACCCAGGATTTAGTCCTCCACTTTATTACCAGTCTATGTCTTATTACATTGCAATGCCAATTATTGGAATGCTCACTCCCACGGTAGTAGCACCCCAATATTGGGACAATAATGACGGCTATGGAACATTTATAATGGATTCTGAAAGTACTAATTTTAGTACATTCCAGGGAATGATTTCCCCTTTCCTGCTCTACTGAATACTCAAATCTTCCTTTCCTCCCTTGGGGGTGGAATGATCAATCTTCCCCCAGGGATGAGAAAAGAAGGTATGAGCCAATGTGTATTAACAAGTTTATATCAATAGAAACTCCTTCTAAGTGCAAGCGATGCAAGGGGTTCTCATAGGGAAGATGAGCTACTTTATCGCCTGGGTTCCATGACTCTGTCTCAAATCTGGGGATAATAAATGTTTGTGTCAGATTATAGTGCTTGCTATAATGAGACAAGGAAAAACATATGGTGAGGTACTAAACATTCTTGTGAGGGGTGATTCCATGGAAAGAGGGAAGTAAACTTTTGTGTACTACGCGAAAAGCGAAACCCATGCCTCCATCTAGCGGTCTAGAGGAAAACGTCAGTCTTTCCAAAAAAAATACCTTCTACGTGCAACCCGGGCACATTGGATCATCGCGTCAGTCTGATATTGGATCGATGATGGAATGGCAATATTTGGAAGCCAATATTTAGCCGATATTTGCAATAACGGCAAGCTGTATAGACATCATGCCAAATGTTGTTCCGGCTTTGAGTCAATATCTGGTGTTTCTGGTGTGGTAACACTGAATAGGTTCTTGGACGTTTCTTGAAATAAAAATTATATTCCCTAACTTGCGATGCATACTCCATGATACTGACATAAATATTATCAAAAATGCTATTTATGAAAGTATCATAGTGCCATAGCACTGTTATAATATTCACACAACGTAGGACTTTGACATTCAACGTCGATGACATTGTATTGACTCTTGGGGAACGTTCCTATAACGCTACTATGTTTGGTTGGTTGTTTCATCCTCATTCTCACTTTCAGTTTGCAATAATGGAATCATTCCACCAAAATCGTTCGGCGATGCATGTGCTAATTCATGGAGGTAGCCGTATTGAAATTGTTAGGCATTTGGAGTACATATAGTGAAAGCATAGAACAATTTCTCCTTTGCTGAATAAGCGTATTAACTACTTACTGAACCCCCTATCTTGTGACAAGTCACTACAGACAATGATATGGGAAAAGGGCGTATGGGCACTTACGCCCTTTACACAGGGAACTCCTCAATTAGTAGGGTTGCAGCATATGAAGGAAGGCCATGACCCGTACATCTCATACAGGGTGATGTACTTGTTCTGTGGTCACGAGGTATTCAAATGATACTAAAATTTCGAATTACTACGTGAAGATGAGAGACAATTTCTACTATCAAAGACTCCGCAATTTGCCTATGTATCTATTTCCTCCCTGCACCTATAGTATCTAAAAACACCCGGGCTCGCTAGAGACATCTAGCGGCTGACGCGGCAAGCATGGATCAAGAGCCATTTGGTGGGTCAATCATCCCTAGCGGGACCGCATGCTCTTCTCCATGTTATCTAACTGCGACGATGTGATCTGCTCTTTAGCTATTGAGAACGATTTGAGTTTCCTCATTCTTCCAGGAAACGTCGATTTTGCAGAGTAGTAATAATTCATGAGAAGTATGCTTATAATTTTCTCTCTTGGCATAAGGTAGACATATGCTATAATACAGTATATCCTGTCTAAAGTGTTTTCCTTACATTCCGAGAGAAATATACATTCCTTTCCGAGATAAGTGGAGAATTCCGAGATAAGACTTGGAAGTGGCACTCTTGGAATGAGACTTGGAAGGGGCACTCCACGCCCCACGATATACGCACGTGGGCTGGGGCAGCTCGAATTCGCTTCGAATATTCGCTTCGAATAATCGCTGAGAAGGCGAGGTCAAGATGAGGAAACTATGGAATATGGGGAATGTTAGGAACTTCTGAAGCAGGACATGTCCAAAAAATATCGGTTGTGTAAACATTCCCATTCACACCTTAGAAGGTGCTCAATTTCAATCTCGTCGAAGGCGTCTGTGCTCTTGTCACGAACTCCTTCCAAGGTTTCAACTTTTCACCTGCTTTGAACGTTTTCGATGAAACCACTACAATTGTTCGCTCTTGTTTGCTTCGCGTTTTCCTTTATTGTTTTACTTTGCATATGCATTCTTAATTGAATGAGAAAGGTTGTTGTCTCTGTTTAAAATTGTTGCTCAACTTTGGGGTTATGAGTCATAAGGGAGGATATATTTTTTTGGAAGCGCAGGCAATCGAAGCAGGCACACCAACATGCATGACAACAAACAAAAACATTTCCGTTTTGGAATCGGGGAGCAGTTATCAATATGTAGAGCGAAGTCGCTGGTGCTCTTGCTCTTGCGAGCATTTCATTTCATCACTCCATCCTTTAATCTGCCTATCATATGATGAGCAAATATTATCATCCGATTGAGCCCTTTCATGAGATCCCGTTCGTTTGAAGCATTCCGCGAACTCATGACCTCTCACTACACATCCCTTCACCTGTCTGCAACACCCCTTCAACTATTTTCGTGGTTGTTCGGAATCTGCCTATTACTGCCTCTGTTCTTCCCTTTTGCTGGAAATCAAGCCTTTTGTCTTTCCCTGGCCTTCGAATGACAGAACGGTGTCTTTTTTTATTAAAATTTGTTTTTTCTTTGCTTCTATTGTTTAAAAATCAGTACGTAATCATCAGACCACCACCAGTTCGTCAGAAACTAACAGTGGTCAGTCTTTTCTGACCCACCCTGTAAACGACAAATTAAATTTTTGCTTCAAGCCTGTAACAGGCTTGAAGCAAGTATAATTTTTCGTTTTTGTCACTCTTTTGGAAATTAATTCAATTATCGTAGTCCACTCAAATCTATCGAGTTTATATTGTGTGCCCACAGCACGATGCAGGTACCTCTTGATCAAGAAGCATACAATTTTCTAAGCACAACTTTATACCAGCGGCAAAAAATTAGAAGAGCCGACTTCGCAAGTCACTTTGTACGTAATTTAGGTATCAAAGAATTAGCACCGACGTGTTTTTCCGCCTGTGTGATGTAGCAAAGGAATCATTATTAACAACACCTGTACCAGTTTTCACATTTGTAACTCATGATTCTGAGCTGCACTGGTTTGAGTAGCTCCCATCAGTTCATGCGTCTCCAGATTTCT
>CAJPEV010005431.1:0-15082 GCA_905338385.1 Darwinula stevensoni
GTTCGATGGGCCTTTTTTTTTCTCTCTCTCTCCAATGACACTGCCGATTGGGTGTTATCGGAGACGGGAGAAAAAAAAAAGGCGGATTTAAATAATAGATATAAGAAGGGAAATAAAAAATGAAAAGGAAAGGAAGGGGCCAAGATCGTGCGACACGACGATAACCATCTCGGGGTGGGGGAGAGGCAGACCGTGTGATTGTTTTTGACTGGACTGAAGAATGTCCCCTGTTCGATGCACGCATGTTAGCACACGGCCATTATGTCCATCTCACCTCGGGGCCGAGATGGATCGAGGGGGAGCGGGACGGTGACAGGGACGGGGATGGGGCCGGGGACGGGGACGGTGACGGGGCAGAAATCCCACTGTGGGCAAACACTCTCGCCACGCAACCACAATGGGGTATCATCCTTCGGAGGATTTATGAATGGGGTTCGCGGCGTTGTGTCCTCCCCTCCATCGGTGGTCCTTTTATTCATTCATTCATTCATTCATTGATGGAGGCACTCGGGCGGTGAGATTGGAGCGTGGTGGGTGCCGGGAGGTTCAGGAATGTTCCGCCGGAAGTGTTGGGAGGTTTTTTTTTGGAGCAGGTCGTGTGAGGGAATGCGAGGTCCTTTGGAGACTTGAGGGGGAAGGGGGGAAATTTGGAGAATTTTTGGTTCTCAGTCACTTCCACCTGAAATTTAAAAACCGAAAATACTTTTGAAGTCGGTGGAGCGGATGTCGCTCTTCAAGTCGCTTTTGCTTCATTTGTTTGCGGGCCTGAAATGGAATGAGATTGGACTCGTGAAAGGATCGTTGGCCTTGGTAAATTGCTCTCTCGGTAAATTGGCCTTGGTAAATTGCTCTCTTGGTAAATTGCTCCGAAGAGCAATTAGAAGCACTCCCGAGCACCTTCGCTTTCGTCGAGCCGATCGCTACGAAGCAGCGTTGTGTTTTGATTAGAAATCGGGATACCCTGAATGTGGGAGGAAACCCAAGGCGATGACGAAGGCGAAGTTTCCCGATGTGCGTGGAATCGCATCGGGATCGCATCGAAGCGATGCGATTCCGGGAGAAAAATCAGGCCGATGAACGAAGAGGCGAAGGATGCGATTGTGGACCAAAAATGGGCATCATACATCAAAAGTGGCAATGAAACCAGATCACGAATGGTAAATGACGGTCACGCCTAAATGAGCTATGGCTACGGAACATATGAATGGCGTAAAGCTTGAATGAGAAATGGCTTTGGAGCAGATCATGGATGTAGCTTAAATGAGGAATGGCTTTGGAGCAGATCATGGATGTAGCTTAAATGAGAAATGGCTTTGGAGCAGATCATGGATGTAGCTTAAATGAGAAATGGCTTTGCAGCAGATCGTGGATGTAGCTTAAATGAGGAATGGCTTTGGAGCAGATCGTGGATGTAGCTTAACTGAGAAATGGCTTAGGAGCAGATCATGAATGGTGATGGCGCAGAGACTGTGGCTTAGAAATGAAGGATCTTGGATCCGTTTCCCCCCTGCAACTCCTACTGGGGGTCCTTTCCCATTCTCCACGTCTTTTCGAGACAATGGGGTTCCTTTTCCCGTCTCGCTTCTTTTTTTTCTTCCTATTTTCGTGGTGTCATTTCGCAATGAGATCCCAAGAGGGTATCCATTCCCCGAGGGCAGGAGATTTCTTTCTTCTTTCGCGAGGGTGGGCATTCCATCCGAGTTTCCCCGGGTGCCGAAGCCCTTTTCTTCCGCTGATCCGACGAAGAATGAAGCCACTGAAGCCACTCGTGTGGCCTTCTTCTGAAATGAGCCCGAAATGGAGCAGGCATTTCTCTCGAGTCCTTGCGTCACGGAGAGCTCCAAAGTTTTCCCTGACAGCCCAAGAATGTAGGAGGACGTGCGAAATGAAGAAAGATGATGCCATTGCCCATTATACGTACTCGGTGCCCCCTGCCAGAGTGGGCAGGAACCTCCATTTCCCTCCACCTCCCTCCTTCAGGAGTGGGCAGGGAGGCATCTCCCTCCACCTCCTTCCTTCGGTGAGCAGGGAGGCATCTCCCTCCACCTCCCTCCTTCAGTGGACAGGAACCTCCACCTCCCTCCTTCAGTGGACAGGAACCTCCACCTCCCTCCTGCATTCCGCTCCGCACGTTTGAGTCCCACTTGAAAAAAACGCTGAACTCACCCAGTCCAGCCCGGTAGCCCACGGGAAAAAAAAAGATTGAAAAAAGAAAGACGGGGGATCTGGCAACCGTGCGCTTTGCCCCTCGCCCCTGGCGTCACATTCACCCTATTAATTATTATTTCTCCCATCCCCTGTTTTCATGCTAATTGCCTGACAAGTCTCATCCCTTTCTCCCTCCGACAAATTTCGCCCAATCAGAAGGCAACCCTGCCAAAATGGATTCCCCGAACGCATTCCTCCATGAGGTAGGAAAACCCAGGAAAATCGACCCAAATGGCATTCCTCCGTAACAGGCGCTTCGTGCCTTCACCGTCTCCTTCGGAAACGCCAAACAGGAAGGAACGAATAGAAATAACCGAAAGGTAACTCGGGGCGAAAGGTAACTCGGGGTTTCGATTTCACCGGTTTGCGCGAAATGGAAGTTTGAAATGGACAAGTAAAAATTTATTTTAGTTCGTTCGCTGAAATCCAGCGATTGACGGCGGTCTCAGGGAAGTATTTACACTCTTGGGTCACTTGGATTTCAGTTATGAAAGCTAATCCCTTCACTAATCCCTTTGAGTAGGGATTATCGAAAGGACTTTCGGAAGAACTACTTGAGTCGAAATTTTTGTAATCTTGAAAGTGCACGGGGAGACCCCACAACCCTCCCCCGTGCAAGATGGCCCACAATACTTCCCACCCCCGTGCAAGATGGCCCACAATACCTCCCACCCCCGTGCAAGGTGGCCCACAATACTTGCCACCCCTAAAATCCAATTCGATAGGCTTAAGCTCTACGTTCCGCCACATAATTTACTTAGCACTTTCTTCGCTGCGGTTCGTTTGATCGTTGTGTTATGAACAAGAGAATTAAAGTCAGGGAGAATGAGGTGGAGGGGGAGGGAGGTGTGAGGCGGGAAGGTGTGTAGGGGAGGGAAGTGTGAGGTGGAGGTGAGAGGTGGAGATGAGTGAGGCGGGGATATGTGGCAAATCAACCGAGAAGCAATCCATTTGTTCGCACGGAAAGCTGCACCCTCATCGCCGGCAATCTGCCAAGCAATCTGCCAAGCAATCTGTCGAGCGGGAGCCATGCAACGATGCTAAACACGCAAACGCCCATTCTCTGAAACAACGAATGATGAAACGATCTGCAGTGAAAAAGAATTAATTGCGCTTTGTAGCCCAGCGACAACATCGAGACTGAACCTATCGAATTGTACTTGAGGTGGGTGGGAGGTATTGTGGGCCACCTTGCACGGGGGTGGGAGGTATTGTGGGCCATCTTGCACGGGGGTGGGAAGTATTGTGGGCCATCTTGCACGGGGGTGGGAAGTATTGTGGGCCACCTTGCACTGGGAAGTATTGTGGGCCATCTTATACTTGAGACTTGAAGGAAGATTACTGAACTATGCTACTCGCTTTCCTCAACCACCTTTTCGGCCCTTGACGCCCAAAGTACACACGCCTACACGGACGCGCAACGAACACACACGCCAACGCGTGATGCATGCACCGACTGCTACATTTGACACAACTATTGCTGCATTTGATTTGTTTCAAGTCTGACCATGATGTCTTCGACTCATCATTCTCGTTCGTTCTGGTGCAGAGTCATCGCAGGCGGCGAAGAACGGAGGCTGCTTCCCTGCGGACAGCACGGTCGTCACCAAGACGGGGAGGAAGCGCCTCGAGGACCTTCAAGTGGGGGAGGAGGTGCTGGTCATGGAGGACGGGGGGAAGCTCGCCTTCGGGTCCGTCCTCCTCTTTCTGGATCGGGACGAGGGCGCCGCGGGGGAGTTCGTGACGCTCCGCACGGCCCGAGGGAATTCCATCGCGTTGACGCCGAGTCATCTGGTCTATTCGGTCCCGGCGGCGGCGAACGCGGCGAACGCGACGGAGGCGTCGACGGTGAGATTCGCGGGCGACGTCGAGGTCGGGGACGCCGTGTTGGTGAGGTCGACCCGAGACCCAACGCAGGTCGAAACGGACCGAGTGGTCCAAATCGGACGCGAGACCCGCCGCGGTGTGTTCGCCCCGTTGACCGACAGAGGGACCATCCTCGTGGACGACGCCGTCGCGTCCTGCTACGCCGTGATAGACAGCCACCGCGTGGCGCATTACTCCTTCCTCCCCGTGAGGTGGCTCGCCGCCGTGTTCCCGCCCGAGCGAACCGCCTCGCGGCTCGCGTCCGGCGTGCACTGGTACGCGGAGTTCCTCTACGCCCTCGCGCCGTACGTGCTCCCGTCGAGTCTGCTTTACGGCGTGTGACCTGTGATCCGAGTGACTCCTCGATTCGAAATGAGGTGACTGTGATGCGGCCGGATTTCCGTTTCCTTCTTTTTTTTTTGTTGTTTGTTCTCTTTTGTGACTTTTCTTTGCCTTTTTACAATTTTTTTCTGTTTTGACTGTTGGCCGGTTCAGAATTTGTTTCTTTTTCCTGCTTCTGTCCCCCCTCCTGGCGTTTTACAACTATTTTTCTTTTTCCTACTCCGATCGATTTCTCCACGACTCATACCGGCCTTTTTTTTATAATTGTTTTTTGTAAGATGCCATGAACAAAGGAAAGCTGTAGAAAAGAGATGCTAATTTATATATTTTGTGGCTCGGGATCTTTGGTGGCTTTTTAAAAAAAAAAAAAAATCGCATGTGTGAGTTCGCCCGTGTGTGTCTGTCTCAAGCATGAATGAATTCCTTCTCCAGTGCAGAACTTTTCCTGTGCCAAAGATAAAATGTACTTCTCTCGACGCATTGGAATAAAGACCGTATATTGAATATAAAAAAGTTTACAAAATTTTTCGAAAGCGAAAATCGAAGAACTCCAATCAACCAGAGGAATTTTTAATTAATTGCATCTATCTGGCCTGGATTCGTTGTTCGAATGCGAGAATATCGGATGATTGTCTGGGTTGGCGGACGCATCCTGCCATCTATGCATGTAAATGCAAAGCACGCGTTTCCTGGAATTTGAGGTAGATGTCGCTCACGTCCCCGCTCCCGTTACCCTTTCGGGGGTCTGCTTCCACTCCGCAGGCGCGCTGGAGGCCCCGGTGTCGTTTGGGGGCCGTCTCTCGGCGAGTCGGGACGGAATTACGAATTATGGTATGATCTTTACCCCGTTCTGAAGCGTTCATCGTTCGTGATGGGGCCTGTACCGTCCTTCCTCGGTATCTTTAGGTGCGATCGTGCCTTTCTGGTGATATGGGCCTCAGTATAATGCCAGGTTCCGTCGTATGCAAGGCCTGGCCCACTGGGTTGTGGTTAGGCCTAATTTTTGGCTCGTTTGGTTTACTGATTCTCATGCGGTGTCCCAAGGCTGTCGCTTGCAGTGTCTAGGCTCACGTCTCACTTTAATGCATAAAATCGCCCCAATCTCCCACGCCATGCCAGCTGTCTGTTCTAGTACCCGGACAGGTACTGGGCCAGGTACTAGACCCTACAGTAGTAGGCCTACTAAGAGACGAAAACGAGAGCTCCAAACGACATCGTCAGCCACGGCAATGCGTCCATCGGCTCCGGTCTAGCCCAAATCGGTTCAGTTATCAAGGGGACAAATTGGATTCATTGTCCTTCGGTGTCAACAGTGTCAGCACTATTACGGTTTTATGACTCCCCTTCCAAAAAAAAAAATTATGACCCTGAGGCACCTCCATTTACACCTCCACTGGCACCTCCTTCGTCAAGATGCTATCAGTAGTTTTGCTTGTTCACGGTCGGTATGTCAAATATGAAATCTTTCATGTTAGTACATGAAGTACATGAGTGCGAGGCAGTGTAAGAACGCTTGCAACCCTTTGCTTGGGAAGCCACCAAGCGCCTTCCGAGACATTTACGGTTGTCTCCCTCTTCCACCCCATCTCGGCGAACTGGCCGAGACGCAGTTCGTCGGCGATGACGTCAGGCGTTCTTGATGACGTCACGTGCCATCGGCTGCTGGAGTCACAACCCCGTAGACCAGTTCTCAAGAAATCTCTGCATACGGCCTGGCCTTTGTCACTTTTGAAACTGGTCTTTCAACTTGGTTCATCTGCATTTTATTGTTTCCTCGTTGAGATTGCGATACTCGCCGTGATAGCCGTAAAAAACGTCCTGCATCCACCTGGCTGAACGACCAGGTGGATAGGGGATGGATTTAGAACCAGGTGGAAATACACCTGCACAGTTATTTCGAACCAGGCGGATTTTCCCTCGCGGGTGGATTTTCCTCCGGGTGGGACATCGCTCCAGCAGGTGGAAATACGGGGACATGCACCTGGTTCCACCTGGAAATCTGGAGGTGGACGTTTTGTAAGGGAGGTAGCAGAACCAGACATTTTCGCGATCGTGTTTCGCAGAATATTTTGTTTATTTGAGATTATCTGTTTTCCAGGATTCCTTTGACGTCAGAGCTTTGCAGTCTCCAAACTCGCAATAATAATCACAGGAAGTCAGGCTGCGTTTTCTTTCTTTCTGCCATGAATCGCCTTTAAATTGAACGTAAAACTAAATTGACATAAGAACATTCTTCTTTCATGAGGGCATTGTCCCTCCGTGGATCTTCCTGTGTGTTCGTGAAATGAACATCGACTCATCGCGGAAATAATGCAACAGATCCAATACTTCCAAGCAAAAAGTTCAAATTCTGTACAAGGCCAATGTAAATGTAAACGACAAAAGCAGCGTTGAGCACTAGCAGATTCAAGTCACACACGTCTCGCTGCTTTTTTTCAGTGAGATATGTGGAATCGCTGAAGGTTTATCTCAGTGAGAGATGTGGAATCGCTGAAGGTTTATCTCAGTGAGAGATGTGGAACCTCGGAGCCCTGTAGTAGCCATCCCTGGATGTCTCGCTCTCCCTCCGCTTGAGCCTCATTTGTTCCGCTCGCAAGCGCGGGAACTGCCAGTCGTCGTCCCAGGAGGCTTGCTTGATGAGGTTGGTGTCGAGGTGCGTGGAGGAGGGTGTGTCGTTTGGGTTCAGGATCTGGGGGATCGTGTGGTCGCGGGGTCGGTTGGAGATGAAGTTCCAGTGGAAGCCGGAGGGGAAGTTGGTGTTGGGGGACCAGGTGGTGACCTCTGGCCAGGGCGTCGGGGTCGTCTTCTCGAGGTCGTCTTCCTTTTCCTTCTTGTGATGTCGTTTGTACGTGTGGGCGGAGTGGAGCATGCTGACGTAGTCGTCGGTCGCCGTGGATCTTGCAGTCGTCGGCTCGGGTGTCGTCGGCCAGGGCGTCATCGATGTCGGCCAGGGTGTCATCGGCCGGGATAGCGGAGGCGTGAAGGGAGGGTCCTTTCTGGGTGGTTCTTCCTGCCGGGTTGGGGGGTTCCATTCGTTCTGGTCTTCTTCCAGCTTCCGATCCCTGCCGGCATACCAAAAGATTCAGATCAGTGATTGGACTGTCCCCAATGTCAGTTCTCTCTGATATTCATAAATCTCGCTCTATTGCCCAATTTACCCTTGGTTTCGGGAGTTTATAATTTGGGGGAGGGGGAGGGGGAGCATGGCGTAGTTTTGAAGATGAGATTCGAGCAGGATAGTTAATTACTTCTCTTATATTGGATTCCTCGAGTGGCAGGATAGAGATTCCATTTGATTAGCACTCTAGGAAGAAACTTGTTACGACATTTTTTCCCTCATGAAATGAGTTCATGAGTTCATGAGCTTCATGTGTTATTTGGCGTGTCTCAGATAAGGTGATCAGTTACAATGCCGAGCATTTTCAGGGGATCTAATGACTCGGAAAATATGGAACCATCAAGAAAATTGGTTGGCCTTTCATTTTCCTGGGAAAATGAAAGGTCAACCAAAATCGGGACAAAAATGTGAAGTTTTCTCATTTCAGCATCACAAAAAATTGCCAAAAGATTACGGAATAATAATAGTATCGATCGGAAAACATTTAAAAAGGAATTTGGAGTCGCACCAAAGATCCGGTAGTAAGTCAGATTTCTCATATGAATGAGACAAAATGACGTGACGCATATTTTCTTGCATGATTCCTTTTTTTTTAATTAAATTTTTGTTTTCCCGTACTAGAGTGAGAAGTTCGACTGCTGAGATGAAAAAATGTATACTTAAAAAAAAATAGTGAATTGATGAGGTTTTCAAGGTGCTACGCCTTCATCGACTGGATATAATTTATATATGATCCGGAGCGACGCGAGATGATCGAAATGTGATGCAGGTTTCAGTCGTAGTCGTCTCACCACTTCGTGTTGTCTTCAGGCGCAGTGATGCTGAAGATATTATCGTCCAGAGTCGTATTTTTATCGTTGGCATCGGCATCGCGAGATATGAGGTTCCTGGAGTCGCCGCCTGGTGTAATGAGTCCCTGCAGGTAATCCTGAACCCCCAGCTTGAGTGCGTCCTCGCCCAACTGCACGGGCTCCCCCGGGTCCCCACCCGCCGGATCGTACTTGAGGAAGAACACCTCCGGAGGGTCCGGTTTGAAGGGCGGGTACTCCGGGACGACGGGGGGAGGCGGCGGCGTCGTGGGCTTGGGCATCAGGACGTACACCAGCGTCTTCTGCTCCGGGGGCAGGACCGGTGGCGGGGGCTCTGGGTACTGGAAGGGCGGGGGCGTGGGGGCCTTGATGAATATCACCTTGTAGTGCTTCTCTCTCTTTCGAGGCGGGGGGCGTGGCGGCCTGGGTGGAGGGTGCGGGTTGTGGTAGAATCTTCTCGCGGGAGGAGCGTGGAAGTAGATATGCTTGTGGATGACCGAGTCTCCGTGGTCCTCCTGTTCGTAGTAGACGCTGCACCAGCACAAGTCGCTCATCAGCGCCAGCGTCACCATCGCCTTCGGAAAATCCAGGTTAAGGACTGTCATGATATCCGACTTCGTCTCATTCGTACACTTTCGATACTGAGAACCTCGCAATCAATCACGCTTCTCAATTTTAATTCGCTGTTTTGCTTTCCAACGACCAACACACCGACACCGCAGTGGGTCGACCATGTCAACCCCATACTGGCGCCAGTGTGGCTGCCAACATTTGATTGTAGAGCGAGCACGTCATCTAACTCTTACTCGAACGAAGGTACCCATAAACGAAGCGAGATGTCGCGTAAATCGTTTATACTGTAAGTCGCCCCCAGATGTCGCGAAAACAAATTCCCTCTACTTCTCATGCAGAACTTCATCTAGCAGTTAGCCTGAAGGAAGACGCTGGAATTCCTCGACAATTTCGTTTAAGCAGATTAACCAGCCCGGGAAGACTCCTCTCAATTCTGGGTTGGTTCAACTGAGGACCTTATTCTTTGGGTTGGTGATAAGTATTAAATAATTCGAGGGTTTTGTGAGTCTGGAACCATGGTATGATTAAACCTTTTCCAGATGAGTTTACATCGACGATTGAGTGTACAAGATGTCTTTAAAGAGGATTGAATAATTGTTCAAAGAGAATGGTTTTAAAAGGCCGCGCAAATGTTTCAGGAAATCAGGACTATACTCTATTGAGCATATATTGCGACAAATGACAGGAGTGAAATGTTCCATGGTGCCTGACTCCTGGCTCGCCCAGCAGCGAGATTCTTCAGCGGATATCTGGATTCCTAAGGGGAGATAAATCGGGGTATGAGGAAAGAAACCGTGCGAGGAATCCGATCTGACGCGCACTTTCAGAGCAGGAGAAGAACCAGTTGTGCGATAAAAGTCAATTCCGAGGGTTCCAATAGCCAGTAGAAAGTGAATCTCTCAAAAGGCGCCAACGAAGGGAAGGTAGTACTAATTGGAGTACTCGCATGCAAGCAGAAGAGACCAGGCTGCATGTATTGAATATTTTCCCAGCAGGGAAGAAATATAGACGTTTACTTAATGACGCCAAACGCCTAAAGGCCATGTCAAACGCGTATTTCGTGAGGGCCCTTAAAGGGGGGCGGGGAGGGGCGGGGAGGGGCGGGGAGAGACAAGCCTTCAAGGGTCCCGAGGTGGGTGTGCTGCCTGGGGAACTTCACGGAAATCATATTTTCCCTATTTCCAGTTGAAAAGTTACCCTCGAGCATGCTGTAGACCCTTACAGAAAAATCATCACAAAAATCAAAATCACATGCTGTGTCACGTTTGAGAGGAAAATCACATCTACCATGTGATTTTCCGTCTCACACCTTATCGCACCTCGTGTCACACCCTTAGCCATGTGATCTGCCATGCCATCCCATTACACCCCATTACACCCCATTACATTCCATGTCACACCCATATCTCATTGGATTGGCGGGTGCTTGAGTCTCTGTACAGGCACCAGAAATGAAATCACATCTGTGCTGGCTTTCTTATTCGAATTTAGAGAAAGCTATGACGGTTTTGTTGGAAAAAGAATATAAAGAATGCAATTAATTTTGGGTACTTCCGATTAAGTTCCTTGACAGCGGTCTATATTACTCCAGGAACGTTCATACCGATATCATCCACCCTTCCTTTATTTAAAATATTCATTACCGTTACCGATAACCGTGAATGAATGAAGAAGAAGCGCCCGTGTGACCCAGTCACACTGGGCCACCCTGGGCCACCCAGGGCCACCCTGGGCCACCCTCTCTCAAAAACCACACACTGGTCATTTTCCCGTCGAATTCTCCGACCGAGACTGAGACGGCCTCGAAAGAAGCACCTCCGAAGCACCTCCAAAGCACCTCCGAAGCACCTCATGGTCGATACCCAGCATGGATCATTTCGCGCGAGTGATCCCTCAGACAACACGCAGCCGAATCCGATCAACTGGAACTTATTCGAATTCCTTAATGGGATGAGCATTCCCTTTCACTAACTCGATGCCGTTTTCATCCCTGTCGAATCTCGGTGCGAATGCGGGCTACTATTATTATTATTACTGAATATTATTATTATTATTACTACTACTATTATTATTATTACTGAATTATTGGTATTTACTCGTCAGTACTCCTTAGTACTTAATGAGTGAAATCTAGGCGAGTGTGTTTTTATCTTCGTTTCGACAGATGCGGGCACGAGGAACGCGTTCGTTGCCGAACCGGTACTTCCGTACAGTACTGCCGGATTCGACCGGACGTCTATTCGGACTCAAAACGCGAAGACTTGGTCTCGCCTCGGTCTGGGTGGGGACCTCCTCGGTCTGCCTTCCGCCGATCGGTAGAGACCTCCTCGGGCCTCAGCGTCAGAATCGCTCTGAAAGTCGCCGTGCCTTTTGTCCATAACCGAAAATGGAGTTTCACTTTTCCGCGGTGAAACACGAGAGATTTGCAGGAAATTGCAGTTCCGATTTATGCCGCCGGGGCGGAATCATTTGATTGGAATAAGTAATTAATTAAACAATTCATTGCGTTGCGAGGCTTCTGGAAGACAGTAGATGTATTTATGGCTTTTTTTTTGCACCTGCCGGAGTTGTGGATGGGATCGTATTAGCAAATGAATTTAGCAAGTGGAATCCCCGTTTTAATAATTAAAAATAAAATAAATCGGGCGTTCGTTCGTTGATGCTCTTCAGCTGGCTTCATGGAGCTTAACGAAGGTCATGGCATTTTACGGCTGCAAGTTCTGGCTCGGATTTAATTAAGTTCGCAAGATTTTCACTTTCTCGGAGAAAAACCGGAAATTATTTCTAACTGTCTATCCTGCGCCCGTTGCTGGGAACTGCCTTCATATTTTTGATGGTAATTCAACCGTTGAGCAGGTGAATGGAGTCAATCAGGTGCGAACGAGTCCAGAATAAAAAAAAGCCAGCGACCGTTCATAAAAAAGCCAGCGAAAGTGGTGAGAGTCGGGAGGGAATCACTCACGAGCGCGGAGAAGGGGATCATGTTGAATGAACGACGGAGGAGCAGCCACGCAGGGAGGGATGACCGAGGAGCAGCCACGCGGCAACGGATGACCGAGGAGCAGCCAAGCGAGGGAGATTAGGCGCCTTCCACGGACGCGTCCACACTGCACCTCGTCTCGCGGCTCCTGGCTTGGGCAAATGCTTAAATTAAGTAGGTTAAGCCGGACCGTCTTCATCTTCCCATGCCCCCCCCCCCCTTCCTTGCCCCCCCTTCTCATGCCCCCTTCCCTGCCCTGGTATCCGCCGCTAATTAAAAGCCGTCCCGACATTCCGATTTCCTGCTTTCCCACCTTGTATCACAGATTTCCTTCTCTTTTATTTTTTACGTCTGGCTCGCAGCCCGAAATCCCAAGCGAAGACTGCAGGGCAGAGTCTACGCAACGCGAACGTCAAAGAAGTAATTTGGCCGGGTTCGTTCAGGAATTCCGACCGCACGATGGGGAATCGTTCGAAGGAAAAATTTCGTATTCGATGATTTCCCTGGGAAAAACTAAAAAAAAAAATTCAGTGCTTTAGACCAAACTCCAGACAAGCTTGTTAGACCCTAAGCTAAACCTAGGTTAAACCCCCGAGAAAAAAGTGACCCCTGGGGCCAAACGGCCAAACTTCCTCTTAACTCAGCGTCTCAAATTAAAGTTGATAAGGCGGAAGGAATTTTGCTCTGGGAACTTGTTTTTCATTTATAAGAAAATTATATATTTTTTTAAACAAGTCAAAATTTAACATCAAAATTTGGAGCAATGGAAAATACGACCGAATCCTGAGCCACCCTATAGTCCTTCAAGAACCCATGGGAGAAAAAGAGCCCTTTATCCTAAAGGTCCCTTCATCTCGCCTGAACGAGATTCGTCCCATAGCGTCAAAAAAAAAAAATCGTCGCTGCAAGTTGCTGCGATAAAAAATTGTTTACCACTTTTCTTCGTATCGTAATAAAATGTATACGAGTAAGGTTGAAGATATCGGTCGCAACCCCCACCCGACCTCGCTTCTGCCCGACGCAAACTTTTCGTCCGGAAATTATAAATAATTTTTTTTGGAACCTTTGTAGATAAAAAAAATTGCGATGAAATTATTTTCTTCGATTCTCATTCGCCAATAAATATCTGACTTATTTAATTAAATTATAATGAGACTTCGATCTATTCCAAACCGCTATTCCTTTGGTGATTGATGAATTTCAGAATTTAAATAAATTCGGGCATTTTAACATTCAAATTACCGATTTCAAATCCTTGGAACCCTTCTTCCAGCGACCATAACATAATAATAAACCATACCATTATCACAAACCATAACATAATAAACCATACCATTATCATGTTCTTGATTTCTGTGCGCATTAAAATAATTTATCGCATCGAAGGGGGAAGAGATAAAAAATATTTGAGTCAAAATATTTGAGTCAAAATATTTGAGTCAAAATATTTGAGTCAAAATATTTGAGTCAAAATATTTGAGTCAAAATATTTGAGTCAAAATATTTGAGTCAAAATATTTGAGTCAAAATATTTGAGTCAAAATATTTTAGTCAAAATATTTGAGTCAAAATATTTTAGTCAAAATATTTTAGTCAAAATATTTTAGTCAAAATATTTTAGTCAAAATATTTGAGCCAGAATATTTGAATCTTCAAATCCTCCCATGAGATCCTCGTGTCGAATTCGCATCATTCAGTCATTCCCATCGATATTCTCCTAGTCAACAGCATTGTAAACAAAAACAAAGTATGCTTGGTTGAAACATGCTACTTAGCTTTAAACAGCTTAATAATTTATGAGTCATAATTTGCCACACTTTAAGTTCGACGGTTTCGAACATCAAATTCAGTTTCAAACTTGGAACAAATGCGAATCGGAAGCGCAGCCTCTTTCTATCGATTTAGGCTGTTGCCTAAAGTTTTAACGTCTGTGCCTTTTTTTTCTTGCCTGCGAGGACGAATTATTTTTAATAGATATTTAATTGGAATACAGGCAAGTGCTCAGCCATTTTTGCAATTGGTCGTTTACTGAGGTATTCGCAGTAAGTACTGAACTTGATATTAAATACCAAACCGGATATTGAATACCGAACCGAATATTAAATACCTAACCGAATATTAAATACCTAACCAAATATTAAATATCTAACCGAATATTAAATACCTAACCGAATATTAAATACTGTACCGGATATTAAATACTAAACCGGAGAATGCCCAAGGAAAAAGGACTGCCAACTTACTTCAGTGAGAAAATGTTGCTCTCGAGGATTTCATTTCAGTGAGTACTTCGTCTCGAGGGGAACCGATATTACAGGAATTGTGAAAATAAATAAAAAATTAAATACTTCGTTTGTGCAATGAATAGAATGACAGTGGCATAAAAAAAAGTAAAAAATGGAATGAGGGATATTTATCGTTGTTGAAATGTACTCAGAAATGTTGCTTCAAAACAAATAAAAACTAGGAAAATTTTTGTTGGAAGAAAAAAAATTGCTTGTTCTCAAGTGCAAAAAAAAATATTTGTGACAATAAAATAATTGCATGAACCATACCCGAGTAAAAGAGAGAGGAAAGCTTTCGTTTCACACTAGTTCCAAGTTCTCTTTTATTTTTTATTTTTTTTTACAATGCAATTGAAGAGCATTTCAACGTCGCAGGGGGAATTGTATTGCTATGTTTTCCTCTGTTCAAAATTAAAATGTGAAATTCGGTATTTCAATTTTTTGGTAATTTTGCAGCTTTTTTTTATAAAGATGGAGAAAAGTTCATGGAACACGTTGACTCAGCTTCATGTTCGCGTGTTCGCCCCGGGATGGCGCGCGTTGCGCGTGACCTGGGCGTGCCGCCGTGAGGGCTCGGGGCGGAACGCGAACGCGGTCGTCCGAACGAACTCGACGGGTTAAAATGAAGATTTTCGAAATTTCGAAATTTTCGTCGAAATTGCCCCGTTTGACCGAGATACTTCCAGGCTTTGGAATTCCTGCGAGAAGTAAGGGAACGAGGACAGGAGGAAGCTGGAACGTGGAGTCGAACAGAGGCAATAGGTTCCACCAGATCGCGTCTTTCATTGGCTCCTCCATTTCCTGGCTCCTCAATTCCTTGGCTCCTCCATTTCCTGGCTCCTCAATTCCTTGGCTCCTCCATTTCCTGGCTCCTCAATTCCTTGGCTCCTCCATTTCCTGG
>CAJPEV010005432.1:0-15063 GCA_905338385.1 Darwinula stevensoni
CAGAAAAAAAAAAAAAAAAAACCGTAACTAACTTCCACTTCCGCGCCTAAAACGACCGCACGAAGTGCCGAAACGAGGTGAAGGCGCTTGGGTTCTCTAATGCGGTCCCCATCCCGTCCGGCGTGACCGACGAGCAGTCATCCGACTTCACTCGTACTTCACGCCGGAACGAAATCCCGGCCGGGCTCTTCGATTCGTCATCCGCGGACGCGAAGCCTTTGACGAATGTGCTGCGAGCGAAACGGATTTCCGTCGCTGCACGCGAAGCATTCGCACTGCGCGTGCATTTCTGCTCGAACTCTCGAAAATCCCAAGGAAACCCACCCGTTCCTTTTCCTTTTCTTGGAACGGGATGGACGACTGGCGCCACCTGTCCTCCACGCTGGAAAGTACGATGAGGCTCGGATTTGTTCGCTTGCTTCGCGATGCGGCTCTGCGGCTGTTTCCTCAGGAGTTACGCGAATTCGCATTGGATCCGCGGTGTGATGGATAACCTTTAAAGACGTGGACGAGTTATTGGCGGTTTCGGGTGGTTTTTTGTTCAAAATTGATCTTTTTCGATGGAAGTTCACAGGCGCTTCGTGGCATCTCGATCCTTCTGCATATTTTTGGTATCGATTTCGTTATTTTTTCTTTCATTTCGATCGTCCGGGGTGTTTTAATCGCTGAATTCCGGAACCGCCGGACGCGGGATCGAAGCCTCGGGGCGAAGTCGACGCCGACCGCAACCGCGATTTAAAGGCGAGGAAAATGGGCGAAAATTGATGTCGACTGGAAAATGACGGCAGTCGATCACCGGTGGTCGTCCGGACGAGGCGATTATCTCCACCACTTCATCATCGCTACGGTCCGCTTCTGGCATTTCGACTTCACGCGGAAGAAGAAAAACAAATTTTGATCAGAGAGAAATATTTTTGTTTCCTCGAGCTTTTCCACGAACTCGGGAAACCACCTGCCGCTCGCTTTCGGATACTTAATAGTGGATTCGCGTCGAATATTCTCTTGTTTTCCGTAATCACGTGGTCCGGAGCCTGCCATGAAAGCGGGAAGTACTAAGAACGAATACTGGGCGAGCTTACGTTTCGGGCATGGATATCCCATGTATGTTATTACGAGTGAGATGGCGAAAACTAAAAAAAAAAATTGAATTTGACGGCCGAGCTCTCGTCTGCAGCTGGTCCGGCGAGAACGCACCGCTTGCAAGTCATCGTTCCAAAACGAGGACACTGCAGTTACCGATTTGGAAACGCGGGAAAGCCGATTCCCCGCCGCACCAGATGCATCGCCGGCCGAAACGCTCTTCCTCGTCGGACGAAGGGAAATGCGGATGGAGGGTCCAAGAATTCCAATTCGCCGAAACGCAGATTATCCATAATAACACTGACACGTGCTGTGAATTAGTGTGATGCCCAGACCTTGCCATAGGGTAATGAATTGGAAACGGCTCTGCGTTCGCAAGGACGATCGCGAAGCGCACTCTGTAGCACACGAGCGACATCTCTGCTGCAACGTAACGATCGCATCGATTCGTAGCCGATACTCGAGATGTCTCCTGGGAGAAAACTTTTAAAGATGTTCTGGGAGTTCCGTTCTGCTACTTCCGGAGAGAAAATGGAGACTATGATGAGAAGAGACTCGGTTCCCAATCGGCGAGACAAATATGGAAATTCGAATTCGATCCGAAAGGCGTCATCCAAATATGAAAACCATAACTTTAAGGAGGGAAGAGATGAGAAACTTCTATCGCGTGCATGGCCAACTTAGCGTTTTTGATATTACGCGCAAATTCGAACGCATACCTTCGAAAAATCACACGGATTCGGGAGTCGTCCCATTCACGTGTCCACGTTATTTTCAAGAAAAGAGAAAAACAAAACCTGACATTGGAGCCAAACCTGCGCGATTCGATCGATGCATTGCCGTTTCCCAGGAGAAACCCTCGAGTCGTGGCTTTTAACGAAACGTTTAATGAAAAGTTTTGAATTCAGTCGACAGCCTTCTTAAAGGGCATCGTCCAATCGCTGCACCCTCAATCACGAACTCTCGAGGAGAACCAGGAGTTAAATAGATCGATGAGGGGAGCACAGCCAAACTCGCGAGGATTTCAGGGTAAATTCATTTTTGATGCTCGGAATGCGTCTCGGTCTTTGCACCAGAGGAGAAAAAAAGAAATCGTATCTTCCACCCTGAAAATAACCGAAAGAAACGTTGAACGGAGTGAAAGCGCGTCCGCTCGATAATGCGGTCCCGTTCCGACTGATGAGCAGTCATCCAGCTTCATTCGTGTGGGAACGCCGGAACGAAGGGAAGTCCCGCGTTTCGGCCGGGTTCTTCGTTTCTTTCTATGTTTCAATGATCAACGATTTGTGTTGCGTTACGCGAGGTCACGCACGCGAAGTACGCGCGGCCAATGGATCATCTGCTCGAATTCTCGAAAGTCCCAGGAACCCCAACTGTATCATATTCACGAAACGGGATGGAGAACTGCCGTCACCTGTCCTCCACGCGGGAAATTCCGATTAAGGCAACCAAGCTCGAAGGCGTGCAAGTCAACGCTTGCATCACGGCGTGGCTCTGCGGCTCTTTGTTCAGCAGTTAAGCGAATTCGCATTGCCTCGAGGGCCTAAAGGACATCCTGTGCAGACGTCCACAAATTATGAGCGATTTCGGGTGGTTTTCTGCAATATTAATTTCCGAAGGAAGTCCATGGATGATGAACTTTTCATCAGAGCTTCGCCTTTCCCATACTTTCCTGATCGATTCCATGTTCATTTATATTATTTTATTCCAATCATCTGGAGTGCCTCTCGTTGAATTCCGGTGAACGTGAGAACCTCCGGACGTCGTTCGAAGCGGGGTCGAAGCCTCGGAGTGAAGCAGAAGCTGGCCGCAACCGCGACTTCAAAGCGGGGAAAACGGGCTAAAAATTCACATCGACGCGAAAATCGCGGCAGTTCACAATCTACAATATTTCATCATTCCGACGGGTAGCTTCTGGCAGTCTCCCTTCGTGCGGAAAGAAAACAAATTTCAACTCAAGAGTGGATTTTCATACTTTCCAAGAAAAGCCAAACAACTCGTCCCCGTGAAATAACCCATGTACTTTGAGCAGATATTCATTACGGGCAGGAACTTGCTTCGTGAAGAATAAGAACACTGTTGCTACCGACTTTGAAATGCAAAATGGCCGAGTCTCAATTGCACCAGATGTGTCACCAGCTGGAACGTTCTTCCTCGTCAGGGAGAGAAATATAAGCCGTTGCGGGAAGAGGGTCGGGTCTTTCTCAATTGCATGCTGCAATTCGCCACAAGGCATATTTTCCATAATTACAATGACACGTGCTCTGAATTAGTGTAATACTTCAGACCTTGCCACATGGTAATTAATTAGAAAAGCTCTACGTTCGCAAGGACACTGAAGAAGCCCACTCTGTAACATACGAGCGACATCTGTGCTGCAAAGTGAGAACTGTATTGAGTTATAGCTTATGCTCCAGATGTCTACCGGGAGAAAACGTTATTCGTGTCTTGAAAGTTCTGTTTTATACCTCTTCGAGGGAGATGATGGAGACAACAGTGAGCAGGGAATCAGTCCCTATTCAGCGAGGCAAATATAGGAAATTTGTATTCAATCCGAGAGGTATCAGCAAAATATACGAAACTATAACTATAGAGCGGGGAGGAATAGCAAATTTCTCTCACGCGTGTGAACTAATTTTAGACTTTGATATCCCAATTAAATTCGAAATTATATGCAGGGAAGATATTGAAGTTGTCTTACAGAAGGATTTCTGTTTGAGCCCGTTTAACCTGAAGTTGCTCCACCAAATGCAAGCGTGGGTCTTTGAATATATGCTGGAGACGTTATCAGGGCTCAGTAATTTTCTCAAATCCAAATATTGTCTCTTTCATATGTTAGAGGCAGTTTGCAAAAAAATTTAAAATTATTATTACATACTTCAACTGTGCGGATACTCCTGTTCGATGCACTGCCAATTTCTCCATGGGAAAATCTTTAAGTCATGGTTTTAACTTAATATTTTATGAAACGTACTCACTACATTATTAGAAGATTTCCAAAATGGCATTATTAAATCACTGAACCATGAATTATGAATTCTCGAGGAGCATCGTGTGGAAAGTACGAGAATGATAAGGGGAGCACACCCAAAATCATCAGGATTTCACAGAAATCTGGTTTCCGATGCTCGAAGTGCGTCTAGGTATTCGCGAGGGAGGAAAATACGAGTATAAGAAAACCATATGTACCTTCCATATCCACTTGCAGAATGACCGCATGAAATTTTGAATGAGATGAAAGCATACCTCCTCGATAATACGGTCCCATTCCGTACTGCGTGACTGATTAACACTCATCCAGCTCCATTAGTATGGAGTTGGAATGAAGGGAAGTCGGGCGTCTCGGTCAGACTCTTCTTTATTTCTTTCCAAATCATCCTCTGTATCATCTTTAGATGAAGGGAGTCTATAAAACCGACAGCCTTTCGTAAATGGCCGGTGCTGCTAGCACTAAGTTTAAAAAGCCGCTGGTCGGACTTGGACACTGAATTTTCGAACTCAGGCGGCCCTGATAGGACTAGGACAGCCGTTGATCAGACTGGGACTGCAGCTGATAGCACACTAATCGCACATCACAAACGGCAAAATCCTTCAGAATCCGGTCGCAATGTGAATCAGTTTATGACTGCAGCTAAAAATAAACATTTTCAATTGACATCACAAGTTACGGAAACATCGACTGAGACTCAGGAATTCACGGTAAACTGCAAATTCCCCATAATGCGACTATTCCATAGTAATATCAATCAGTGAAACAAACTGCATCTGAAACCCAACATTTTCAATAGATATTGCCTAGTGGGGAAAAATAAAAACGATTGGGGCTCCGAAAATTTCCGCAAAAGCGTAAAATCCGTAGGGATCCGAAGACTCCGTCGAAATGTGCTTAGTAAAACGAACAAAAACCGCAAATCGAAAATTCCAATTTGTTTCGGAAGATGCAGAAAAGACGACTGAGACATTGGAAATTAACGAGAAAAAACTAAATACGTCAGAATCGGACGAATTGGTCGCAATGTGATGCAATAACAAGGAATTGAAACTAAAAATCAAAATTTCACACCGTGACAGTCTGATGGAGAAAAGGGCACATGGACTCCGGAAATTTCCGCCTAACTGCTAAATCCACATAATCCCAAGCAGCATGTTCACGTAAACAAGAAATCAATTATTTGCAACCAATGTAAATTTCTTGCGATTGCCATGAAAATGACATCACGTGTACGTAAAATGTACGTTCCTATATTTACGTCGCCAAAGTGTAGGTAAATATTACATCAACTAGACGTCACTCCATCTGACGTTAAGTACATGATATCAATTTAATGATGAATAAAAACCACACCATCCATATGAAACTTAAGCTAACAATCCAGCAGTTGCAGTAGCAAGATTCCACACTAAATAGAATCCACGTTCCCGACATCCTACGAATATTATTAATTACTGATTTCCCTGATATAGAATCAAGTTTCCTTACCATCCATCTACCTTTTTATTAACAGAAGTTAACGTCAAACCAGGAAATTCGTCAGAAGCAAAAAAAACAAGAGCGAAGAAACAACGAAACACGAAAAGCAGCTGAAAAGCGACATGTCCAAACTGTACTGCAGATTGCGGAAAGCCGACAATTTCACCGTAAATTAACGTCAAAACCGGTAAATTAGTTAGAAGCAAACGATTCAAATTCAGGACTGCAGATAAAAAGTGCAATATCCAAACTGTATTGCAAGATGGGGAAAGAGAACAATTTACGCGGAAACACCAATCGAACTGGGAAATTCGTGAGGAACAAACGATTCAAATTCAGTGTGATTCAGTGACTAAAACTGCAATTAAAAAAAGGAATTACCAATCCGTACTGCAAAATACATAAAGAAGACACTTCCACAGGAAATATCCGTGAAAACCCGCAAATTCCAAAGAAGAAAACGATTCCGTACAAACGTAACACAGTCACATGAACTGCAGCTGAAAAGTGGCATTTCAAAACTAAACTGCAAGAAGTGGAAAGTCGACACTTTCACAGGAAAATACCGTCAAACCAGCAAATCCGTTAGATGTGAACGATTGACAAGCAAAGTACTTCAATGACTAGAACTGCAGCTGAAAAGAGACACTTTTAAACTGAACAGCAAGAAGCGGAAAGGCGACACTTTCACCGGAAAAGACTATCAGACCGGCAAATCCGTAAGAAGTAAACGATTTAAATGGAGTGTGATTCAGTGACTAGAACTGGAACTGAAAAGCGGCATTTCCAAAGTGACTTGCAAGATATGGAAAGACGACACTTTCACCCGGAACATACCGCGAAACTGTGAAATTCGGCAGAAGTAAACGATTCAAAAGCAAAGTACTTCAATGACTAGAACTGCAGCCGAAAAGTGGCATTTCGAAACTGTACTGCAAGATGCGGAAAGGTGACACTTTCACCGGAAAATACCGGGAAACTGTGAAATTCGTTAGAAGTAAACGACTTAAATCGAGTGTTTCGAGAGTTCTTCCGAGACATGGCATAGAACCAGTACGAGCCAATCCAGCAGGTTAACATGCAGAGCATCAAATCTTCCATCCCCCACCCAAAATAACACCGTTATTATGAAGAAACAGGACTTACGAGTCCCAGCGTGGAAACTCCAGCACGATCAGACAGGTCGTGATGATGCTCTTAGACGTTGCATCGACGACTGCATGCTCCTCCTCTAATCTCCTCCATTTGTGGATCATTCAGAGTGGCTCAGCACGTAGCGGCAGCAAGTCATGCTTCACGTTTGGAAGATTTTGTAACTGACTCCACGCCGAGCTTGGAGTTCGGTTGCACGTTCCGTCGAAGAGACATTTGATTCCCGAGGTATCTGAGCATTCTGTAATCTGAGAGATCCGGTCAAAACCGCATGATTGCTGTTTTTCCAGGCAACGTGTAAGCGGATTTTATTGAGCTTTGATATTTTTTTCAGAGACGGGAAGCAGCATGTTAGACGGCCATTCTAATCAAGTAGGCACTTTCAACGCACTATCCACAAAAAAATTGACGAACAGGGAAATTATGATACTGAAAGTAATCTGACAAAATAATTGTACAAAATTATGTCTAAACATGCAACCTTCACAATTACCGACACATCTTACGCAAATTTTCAGTGAGTTAGCCTCATAAATATGTGTCATGTCATCAAAGGCATCATAATAATGTAACCTGGAAGATCGTATAAAGAACCTGACCTAATGTGACCTATAAAAGAAATACACGATCTACAGGTTAGTGCAAAAGTCACGCCCCCTGAATAAATGTTTCTTTTCTTTCCAGGTAATTGATGGCTGCAAAATTAATGCAAGACGTGAGGGTTTGGTGGCTTGGTGGCTGGGCTCATGGTTCCAAAATGGACCTTTTTTTTTAGCGCAAGAGCAGCTTCATTTGTTTTTAAGGAGCACATACAGGAAAATATACATAATGAACTTTGGTGTGGGATGAGTTGATGGTCATGATGAGCACACATCATGATCATCAAGGAGTGTAAGAACAAATAATACTTCAAGACATTGAATGAATTGAAGAGAATAGAAGAATAAATGAATGGATAAGGGAATAGTGTTGCTTCAATTGAAGGGATTGTCCGATTGCCCGGCTTGTCCTGGCCTGCCTGGATTGGTTTCCTATCATCAAAAGAGAATCAGTAGGTCAGTACTTTTTATTTATTGATTATTTTCATGAAGATATATTAAATATGAATAAATAGAAAATGGTCCTTCACTTTTGTTTTACATTTCTTGAGATTTAGATTTTTTTCAGGGCCGGGGTAGTCGATTCTCACAGAAGTTGCATTAATTCACCTGTGGTCATAGTATGTTCAGGATTTCAAATGCACCGAATTTTTTGGAATGCGAATTCTGTGGAGTGACCTTTTTCATAATGATGTATCAATATATCTTTATTTAACAGAGTTGTGCTTGCTGTAGTATAGCCTATGGTGGATCTAATATCACAGAATTAATATCTGTCACTCACCTCATTTTGGAATCTAGTGTCAATGTCAAGGACTTTGTGAAAACCTCTACTAAAGATTGATGATAAAAAGTTTTCAAGTTCATGTGGTGACAGAAAAATCCATGTTGAAATCACCATCACATTTTGTGCAGGAGGAATAATACAGGCTTAAATTGCTACTAAGTAACTCATTCAAATGTCCACATGAGGTAGTCAGACGGTTTGACACAATATTGAGAAAATTAATACCAATACTACAGGGACCATGGGGAAGACAATGCAGAATGTGTCGTGTGTTGTCCACCCAAGTGAATGAATGGCCCACTCATAATCAGTTGTGTTCAATGCGCACTCCTCCATTATCCACTATACACAGCATTCATGTACAAACAGACGTGACAGCAGCACATGGCATATCCTCAAGTATCCTGGCCACCTCCCTGATGATGGCATCTTTAAGGTCTGGAATCATGCTTGGGGTTCCTTGGTACACGTAAGACTTCAGAAACCCCCACAACCAAAAGTTTGCTAGTGTAGCGGATAATGGAGAAGCATACATTGAACACAGTTGATTATCATAAGTGGGCCATTTGTTGACTTTTGAGAACAACAGAAGACACGTAAAGCATTGTCTTCCCCATGGCCCCTGTAATGTTTGTCCTAATTTTCACGATCCTGTGTCTCACCATTAGCAAAATCTGATGTGTTGAATGAGGGAACTTTCTTTATAATCACCTGGTACATTGCAATGACACCACCCTTTGGTGTGCGAGCTCCGCAATAGAATAAAGCATTATATCCATTTATCTCATATTGACCATGTTCATCATTGCAAAGCCAAGCTTTGGTTCACTTCATCACTTCATCAGCACTTCAGGCCTTTCCTTAATTGCAGCCAGAAAGATGTGGAGATCATCAAAGTGTTTCCATAGAATATGGGTATTCCAATGCAAGATGAAGAGGCTTTTCACATGATTTTTTGGATGAGAGAGACTTTCAAGAATGAAAGAGAAATCTTGGGAGGAGAAAATATTATTAGGACTACCTTCCAATTGAAAGGGTTTAGTAAACTAATGCTGAAACTAACTATTCACTAAGCACTTCTTCTCACAGGGTTTGGGATTTTGATTAGGCCAATGCAATATTTGGAACCACAAAAAATCTGCTCATTTACAGATCTCATACCCATGGGATTTCATCAATACCATCTTTGAAGCGAACCAGGAATGCCCAAGACCCTTCTTGTCTTCTGAGAACGATTTTCCACTGAAACCCAGAGATACTTTCATCCATAGGCCTGTTTCTTCTTGGATACCTGATGGAGAAGGACACTTTGCATTGTAAGGTGATTAATATCCTTGTGGACTGAGGGTGATTAGTCTCCTTTTCCTGAAACATGCTGGCATCCAGCTTTTCCTTCCTTAACCTCATATACATCATTTCGTTCACATTGACTGACAAACCTCACAATTTTTTTTCATGATTATTTCATAGCATAGATTTCAGGCCTTTATCTAAGTGTCGTTATTGGTACCAGCCCTGGCCAAGCCCTAATTATGATATATGCTTATTAACATGTTTTGAAGGACCAGAGGAATTTACTATCAAGTTACAAGAGGTAATTTGTTCATGGATCACCCCCCCCCCCCCCCCCCCCACCTGCTGGATTGAGCAATACCCAGACTGGATCCCCAAAAGAAAGCAAGAGGACCACACCTGAAGCTATCGGCCTTGTGTCAGTTCGTAGGCTGAGAACTAAGAGGAAACCTGGCCCTGTGATACTATCCTTCTCATCAATGAAGTGGAAACGGGAATTTATGTCCATGGCTCACCTCCCTACCTCAAGTGAAGTGCGTCTTTCTCAGGACTTCTCACCAGCTGTTCGCCAGGCCAGGCAAAAGTTCATTCCATATCTAAAGAGTGCAATTGAAGTGGGGAGTTCTGCCTTTCTGCGTAAGGATAAGGTAGTGGTGGATGGGGTGGTTTATCAATTCGACATTAGCCAAAGTGCTCCATTTCGCTCGATGGCCACCCTCTAGTCATCCAAGTACCTCTCACTGGGAGGAAGTCTGCTACAGTGAGCAACATAATGGGAACCACTCGGGAATACCCAGTGCCTACTCTCAATTCTCCAACGGAGCACCAAAGCACCATACCCCCAGCACCCACAGACCAGGTCCTGGTTGAAGAACCCTCAGCAACAGTGATTGTATCCCGCAAAACCCGCACCAAGACTACCAAGAAGCTTCAGAAATTTACTGCCCCTTGTGATACATAGGTAGAGGCAGCCCATCCAGCAAACTCCATGGACACTGAAATGTTCAGATGCCTGGGGTGGAACATACACGGTCTGATCTACAAAATGGGAATCCCCGAGATGCTGGACTTCCTGAGGGGGTATGATATCTTTGGTCTAGTGGAGACATGGCTGGTAGACGAGGAGTTTGTCTGTTCAGGCTACAAAATACTGGCGCAGAAAGGTAAGAAGGCAAATGGTCCTGGCAGACCCTCACAGGGACTACTGTATGGTGTCAAGAATGTATATGCCAATTCCTATAGTTTGCTAGACTCACCTTTTGGCCTTACCACAGTTATGTGGGGTATTTTCAACCACAACGCTTTGCAGCTACTTATGTGTTTAGTGTACAACCCTCCCAGGAATTCCCCATCATGGACCGCCAAGTTTTTTTACCTCCTTCATGAAGACATTGCCATCTTTTGTTCTATTAATAGATTCCCTAGCACAACTTTTGATATTTGGAGATCTAAATGTTAGGATTGGAGGCTGGCAGGAACCAGCATACTCGGACCATAATGAATTTGGGTACCCATTGAGATACATCCCAGCTAGAGGGGCCAATGACAACATCATATCAGACCAGCAGGTAAAGCAGGTAAAGCATCAGGCGTAGATGGCTGGCCAAACGAACTAATTAAGCACCTAGCACCTGAACTATACGAACCACTGACAAATTTCTTCAATCTCTGCTGGGACATTGGAATATATCCAGAGGCATGGAAAAGGGGCATTATATTACCTCTGTATAAAGGTAAGGGTGATCCTACCAACCCAAACTCCTACAGAGGTATCTCATTACTACCAGTCTTTTCCAAGGTAATGGGCCGCATACTTGAGAGAAGAATTAGAGCATGGGCAGAAGAAGCAAACCTTCTTTCACCATGCCAGGCAGGTTTTCGTTCTGGTTTAGCACACTCGATAATGCCTTTGTACTAGACACACTGATCTCTAAGTATGTGCAAGAGAAGAAGGCAAAAGTTTATATTGCATTCATTGACTTCCAGAAAGCATTTGATCAGATCTCATGGGCCAAACTCTGGCATAAATTATTAGCTAAAGGACTTAGCACCAAAATGGTCCTGTTTCTGGCCGATATGTACAAGGGCACAAATTTTTCGGTTAAACTGTCCCCTTGGAGAGGGTCTCAACCCTTTGAGGCTAACATAGGAGTCAAACAGGGTTGTATCCTCTCTCCACTTCTGTTTGCCCTTTACATCAACGATGTTGTTGAAGCTACGAACATTGAGGGAAACCACCCACCAAACACAGGGGATAGGAGAATCCATTTCCTCCTGTACGCTGATGACCTAGCTCTGATATCTTTAACTCCCCTAGGCCTGAGTCGTATATTATCAGCTCTACAGTCCTTTTGCATGGAGTACAGCTTGGAGGTCAATAAGGATAAATCCAAAATCCTAGTCTGTACGAAGGACACTCGCTGGAGAAAGGGTGAAAGCTGGGTGTATGGAGGACAGTGCTTGGAACGAGTTCGCAGTTATAACTACCTTGGTTTTGTATTTTCTGCAAATGGCAGGTGGAGCAAACATCTCAAAGAACGTTTCATAAAAGTTAAAGTTGCACTGCATGGGGTCTCTCAATCTACAAGAAGAGCCCGGGCTCTACCCATGAATAATTGCTTCTTGCTATTTGACGCCTTTGTACAATCAGTCTTTGAATATGGAATTGAGTTAGTACACCATCAGAGTTTTGGAGGTGTGGAATCACTGCAAGCCCGCTTTATTAGAGAATTGCTAAGACTTCCACAATCTTTTCCCACTTTTGCGTTACTATTCATATACAACCCAACAGTAATTATGTCAGTAGTGGTAAAACGCAAACTAAGATTCTGGCACAAAATCCAAAACTCATCAAATGAAAGACTAACTTGAGCTGCTTACACGGAACAGTTAAAGCTTATGCATCGCAAAATACCATGTTGGGCCAGTGATCTACGTGATATACTATATCATAATGGCTATTCATATGTATGGAATTTTGGCCTACCTAATTTGGCATTTATACCACATATAGGTGAATCTGTACACATCAGAGAAGCCGAATCTTGGTATCCCTGGCTGCAAACTTCCAAATGGCATACATATTCCTCAATATGGACACAGTTGCTTACACAGTGGAACGTATCTAAGAGCTAGGAAGGTTGGCTGCACCAATACTCCGTCTCCTATTCTCCCAGTGGCAATGACCAACCATAACAGATAGATATGGAGGATTGTTATGCCCAGGCTGCCATTTGGAAGAAAATCTAACCCACTTCTTACTTTACTATGAGTGCACAGCTGATATACGAGCACAACATGAACTAAATTGGACCTTGATACGTGAAATAGGAGTCGTTGAATTTTTAAAGGATGTTTCCTTCAGTGACCTTTCAAAGGCTATATTCCACTTCCTTTCTCGGCGTAAAGATGCCTTCTGTGCTGCTGAAGTATAAGATAACCCCTACATATTCATACACAGTGATACAAGACCGACGAACTATACCCTCGCAGGCACACAGATCACACCTCCCATAGGCTTATTCTCACCCCTGCTCTGTTACATGTCATTTAGGTTGCAATACATTTGTATTTGATCTAGTTAGAGGATATTGCCAATCTTATTGTTTACTGCAACATTTTGTTTGTCTCGTTTTTCTTTTTTCTTACTGCACCTGATATAGCCATTGGTTCATCAGGAATAAACATGATGATGATGATGATATATCGTTGATACTGAAATGGAGTTTTCTGGGCTCCTCCTCTGGCGCGCCTCTATTCCCTCCTCATATTCGCTTCTTGCTTCCCATTGTTTCCATATTTTCTACCCTACGACAACCAAGAATCACCTTCTTTCCTGATTTCTTCTGCCATCCTCTGCCATCTCTTTTGGCTCCGTTTTGAAGCAAAAATTATGGGCAATGTGATTTTATCGGACAGATATTTCGGGAAATGGTAGCCGAATAAGGTGAATTATCTGATTTTGCGCGTCTAACTTAGCAATTATTACAGAATTTAGGTATAAATGGCTTAAATGAGTACTTTCTCTTTCCAATTGATTAAATGAAATGCTCAAAACTTAACTGGAACGTGTTATTGCTACAAAACATTTCTACGGCGATTGCGCGATGCTGTTCGAAGAAAACGGCAGGAAAAGTGGGCTTCAGGGAAATGGCGCTTGCATCATGACAACGCCCCAGGACTCTCGGAGCTTTCCAGTCAGGAATTTCTTGCGAAACACTATCACTGTGGTTCCCCATCCGCCATACTCACCTGATTTAGCTCCCTGATATTTTTTTTCTTTGCTAAGCTTAAATCCACCTTGAAAGGCCATATATTTGCAACGACTGAGTAAATTATTCATAACGCGACGCAGGAACCATTAGTAATTCCAAAAGAAGCCTATCGGGAATGCTTCCAGAAGTTGCAGAAACGTTGAAATCGGTGTATAATGTCAAGGAGACTACTTTCAAGGAAATCTATCCGAATAGCAGTTAAGCTTCATCATTTCCCAAATATTAGTTCAGTCCCTGAACTTTTTGATCACACCTTGTACACCAGATGCTTCACCAGAAACGTTGACGTGATGGACGTGTGAGATGGGACCGTTCGCAGCCACCAATGGCCATACGGCCATTAATTTGGCATCTGAGAAATGTCATTCTGCAAATATGGGATGTCACACCGATAGCACGAACCGGTCGCAATATGCTCTTTAGGAATACATTTGGGTCCACAATGACCCGGAAAACAATTCATCATTTCTTTTCCTCTTTAAATGTAATGTCCATCACTACTTTGGACGGAGATATGAAGACGTATAGTGCGTTGCACTTGCACGGTCAGGCATGTACACCCATGTCTCCTCACCGGCGGCGAAGCACGCCAGACGCTCTGGATTTATGCCGACACATTTCAGGGAGATGACACTGTCACTTTCATAATCTAGCGGTCGCCCGTTGGCAACTTTATGGGAAGTCGTTCGCTTGTAGGTCTCGATAAAGGTTAGAAATTCACCTTGAATTTAGAGTCTCAAAAGCGAGGTCATCTTAAATGGAGTGGAGCAGATGGATTCGAGTTCATGGAGCCCAAACCCTTGAATTTTGATCTGGATCCCACGAAGTTCATAAAATCAGTCAACAAAGGTACTTCTTCCATCGCAAATGACGTATGATCAGGCAAATCTGCGCACGGGAAAATTTCGCTTTTTCTGACCAATAAATTTTCCAAAGTTGAACTGCAACCCCATCTCGGCATTCAGGGAGTCATCATGTTCGCCCATTTCAGGCACGTGAGTCGTTCAGCTCCCGTGAAGGAGAAGTTAGCAGTTTCTTATTACTTTTGAGCATTTCATTTAATCAATTTCATGAGCTAGTACTGATTTGGGTCATTCTTGCCATGGATTTCGGATAAATGCCAAGGTGGACATGCAACATATTCACCCTAAGCAACAATCATGTCCTGAAGGTTCTGTCCGATTATGACGTATGACCGATTTTTGTGGATTCAAGGGTAACTAAAAGTGATGCCTCAGGATCGGATTGGGCCATCCCCGTCTGACTTTTGGGTAATTCTTATATAAATTGACTCTGGCTGCATCCCTTCTTCGACATTTTTTCTAAACGCAGGGTCTACGCGGTAAATATATTCAAATATCTGATTGGAAAGAAAGTTCTCGGAATTTCATGAACAATTATTACAAC
>CAJPEV010005433.1:0-10709 GCA_905338385.1 Darwinula stevensoni
ACTCGGAAAATTTACTTTTTTTGATACCTTGACATTGAATAACTTAGGGAATAGTCCGTTTGCATTAATTGATATAAATGTAGATTTAAATCAAGATATTTGTTATTTCACTAATAATTATTTTCCATCAAGAAAGCTTGGATTATTCTATAGGATAAATATGGGAACAGCAAAATTCGATAAAGATATTTTGATTGATACTACTTTATTATACGATAATATTATTAGCAAAGACATTGATAATGATGGAGATAATGACATTCTCTTTACTGGGTCTAAAAATTCGACCTCTCCTTCTAAATTTCATTATTTTGGTTATTTAGAAAACTTATCGAAACCTTCAAATATATTAGAATCTTCAACAAAGAATGTATCAATTTTCCCAAATCCAGCTAATAAATATTTTGAGATTTTGAACCACGAGGATGGTATGGTGTGTAAAGTCAGGGGATATGATGGCAAACTATTAATGAAGTCATTAGAAAGTAAAATTGATGTTAGCAGCCTACAAAATGCAATTTATTTTATAGAGATTGAGGTGTTTGAAAAGTCTTACATTTTTAAGTTAGTTAAAGAATAAATTTTAGTGGATTTACCCAACCATTCCTAATTTATTTACGTTTTATTTATTGAATTAATTTTATTTAATCAAAAAAAACTTTATCATAAATACATTGATTTCCTTCACTTAATGGTTTTAATTCTTGGTCTATGAAAGGTATTATTTTTTCTTTTGCTTCTTCGGAATACAAAAGATGAACACTGGAGCCAGCATCTAGTGTAAAATATAGGGGCATACGAGTTTCTTCTCTAAATTGCCATATTTTATGGATTATTTCTAGCGTATTTTTATGCATTAAAATGAAAGGTGGGTTAGAAGTTAGCATCATAGCATGAAGTGAAAGAGCTTCATGTTCTATGATTTTACCAAAACTGTTAACATCTCCTTCCTTTAGTACTGAAATTAATTCTTTTATATTTTCTTGTGCGCTATATATTCTGCATTCTTTATATGGATTGGTATCCATCAAATCATGACCCTGAGTACTAGAAATTTTTTTCTTATTTTTTTCCACTACCAATATGGTGTCTTGAAAAGTTTTAAAAATGGGATGAATTTCATATGGATAAGGTATGGCATATCGTTTGTTACTATCTTTTACGGCCATATGGTCTCCCCATAGAACCAATCCATTATAAATAGACCGGCAAGCACTTCCAGAACCTAATCTTGCAATAAAAGAGGCTTTTATTTTTGCAAATTCTGTAGTGAATGTTTGCCCTAATAGTTTTTCTATCTCAACAAAACAAAGTGATAAAGCAGCAAATCCAGATGCAGAAGATGCAATGCCACTACTGTGTGGAAAAGTATTTTGTGTTTCAATCTCAAATTCATAAGATTGAATGAAAGGAATAAAAGGCTGAGCCATTTCAAAAAAATGCAATATTTTTTCTTCAAATAATGGAGCTTTTTTGCCTTCTAACAAAACATTTATATCAAATCCTTCGTTTGTTTTTCGTTTAAATTTAATCTTTGTGGTTGTGTAGCAATGGGTTAGAGTATAACTGAGAGAGGTATTGGCAGGTATTTGTACTTCTATTTTACCCCAATATTTTACCAACGCAATATTGGATGGGGCTTTGGAAACCACTTCTCCTTTTTCTATTAGGTTATAGTCGTTTATATTGGGTAAAAATTTTTTTGATCTCATTTTTTAACTGTTCTTTTTTTGTTGTTGGTATGAAAAGAAATAGATTCATTTATGGGTATAAAATTATAATGAAGGGTTTCTGTAATTTTTTGGTTTGTGTAATTGGTTTGTATCTTTAGGTTTTTGTAAATGGTTGTATTCATTTTTATTCCTTGCCACATAAAAAATGATTTTATTTTAACGAAAATAATATAGACATCAAGTGCCCAATGATTTAATTTTTTTGGACTCGATAGGTTTACTTCTTTTCTCAATAAAGTAAATAATTCTTGGTATGACTTGTTTTCTGAATTTAAAAGGTATCGTTGATTAAATTTTTTCTTTTCCATAAGTTCAATACAACAAGTTGCTACATCTCTTACATCAACAAAACCACTGCCTCCCAAGGGGTAAAATTTTAACAATTGTTGTTTTTCAAAAAAAACGGTGCTGCTTTTTGTTTTTACTCCAGAACCAAGAATAATGGATGGATTTACAATCACCACATTCATTCCTTCTTCTGATGCTCTCCAAATTTCCATTTCTGCAGCAGTTTTGGTAAAGCCATAATAACTGTTTTCTTTGTTGCTCCCTAATTCTTCATTTATAAAACCTTGCTCATTCACTTCACTTAAAACAGCAACAGAACTAATAAAACAAATACTTTTTACTTCTTTTTTTAAACAGGCATTTACCAAATTAAATGTGCCATGCTTGTTTACTTCTCTAAGAGTTGTATAGTCTTTCATTTTAAAACTCACACAACCTGCAGCATGGAATACTTGTTCAATTCCCTCTAAAGCATCCAATAATTTGGGAATGGCAAATAAATCTGTCTCTGCCCATTCTATTGCATTAAAATATTTTTTAGCATGGATGGGATCATAACGTTCAAAAACATTTAATACATTTTCAAGATTGCTATTTTCCCTTTTAATAGCTCTTATTTTGTATCCTTTTTTGGATAAGTAATAAAGTAAATTTGAACCAACTAACCCTGTTCCTCCTGTAACAAGAATCATTTTGTCTTAAATAAAATCAAATATATATAATAGAACCAATAATTTTTATACACAACAAAGCTAACCATTTAGTATTTAAAAGTTACAAAAATTCTATAACTCCAATATATTTTTTAATGGAATGTTATAAAAAAATGACTGCCTAAAAATTTTTAGGCAGTCATTAATATCACAAATAATATAATTTTTATTGACCAGATTCTTTTTTGGCCTGTTCAATTAAATCTTCATTAGCAGAAATAAAGATTTCTACCCTACGATTTTGTGCTCTGGCCGATTCACTTGTATTAGGTGATTTGGGTTGTGATTCGCCATACCCTTTTGTGGTTATTCTATTTAGAGAAACCCCATTTATAGACAAATATGCAGCAACGGCATCTGATCTTTGTTTAGACAATTTTAAGTTATAAGTTTCGGTTCCTAAATCATCTGTATGGCCAACAATATTTAAATTAGTATCTGGATTATTTTTAAATACTTTTGCTAATTTTTCAATATTTCTTTTGGCTTCTGTTTTTAACATGGCAGAATTAAGGGCAAAGGTTATTCCATCTTTGTTGGCTTCATCTAAAATTACTTGTAATCCTTCTCCATTGTTAACTTTTACAACCTCTGCACCAGGTAAAACATCTTTAATCTCTTTGGCTTGTTTATCCATTTTGTTGCCAATTAAACCTCCAGCAACGCCACCCACAACACCTCCAATAATTGCTCCCACTTCGCTCTTTCCACCTGTGTTATTAGCAATTACTGCACCTAAAACGCCACCCAAAACTGTTCCAACTCCAGCACCTCTTTGTGTATTATTTGTGTTTTTTAATGCATTACAATTAGAAAAAAACACCAAAGAGGAAAGTGTAAATAAAAAGGTTATTTTTCTTAAAATATTCATATTAATTTTTTATTTTTTGATATTATTTTTAACAAAGGTGTAAATTAAATTTAAAGATTCTCCGTTTACATTGGTGGGTTGAATCATTTGAATGCTGTTCTCCATTACTGTTGCAAGTTGCAGTCTATATCCAGCAGAAATATTTTTGGCTTTTGTATCTGCTACCATTCGTTTAAATTGAAAATATTGAATTCCTCCTTCTTCCACAACATCCCATTTTATTTGTCTTGTTACACCATTACAATTTGCTTTAGGTACAAGTGTGTAGGTTCCAGAGTTGTTATTTTCTATAAAATTCCATTGGCTACCAATAAAACATTCCATATCACCTTCTCCAAAAAGAACAGATTTAAATTTATCTTTTGTATTGGAATATTCTATGTTGGACAAAACCCAACTTCCTTTTATTTTATCTCTATTGGCACCACTAAGCTTTTGACTTGGGTTACACGACAGCAAAAATAAAATAAGAGAAAAACTAAAAAAAACTTTCCAAAAATTCATAATTTTTTTATTTTCAAATTTATACAAATCTAAAACAATTTTTATTAAAACAGTAATATAAAAAATATTTTTGTTGGAAGTGTAGAGTAAAGCTATTCTCGCAATTTTAGATAAATTTCGTTTAAAAAATAGAGTAGAATTTCGGATTTTGAATCAATGCTTTTAGCACACAATTTTATAAAAGTTTGAGAAAAAAGAACGTAATTTTTTAATATAAACCATTTGTTAATAAAAAATAAGGGAAGCGCATTTTGTGATTCCCCTATTTTAGACCCTTTTAAAGAATAAAAATGAGCAACCTTTATTTTTGTTGTGCTTTCATTTCTTTAATTTCTGCCATCAAAGCTTCTATTTTGGCATTTGCCGCATCTAATTGTTTAGAAAGCTCTTGCGTGGCAGATACGTTTAACATGCTTATGGCTTCATAATCCACGGCTCTAAAATCAGATACTTCTTCTCCATACACAAACACATTGTGTGCGGCTAAGTTTTTATCTGCACGCACCACCAATGTTTGGGCATTGGGCAAAGCAACAACTTCTGCAGAGATAGTGCCCACACCTTCCACTTCTAAGCGAATTTTTTTAGCAGTGGCACTAATGCCATGTGCTTTTGCTGTAGTAATTTTATAGGTATTTTCATTAACTGCTTCTGTGCTTGTTGCCAATGCATATACATTGGGGATAAATTGCGCCACGCCTGTAGTCTTAACTGCTTGTGGGTAAACATCTTCTAATTGTTGTGCTACTACTTTTTTATAAGGAACGTTACCGTTTTCCACCACATCTTTCATGGTATAGTCTGTAATCTGGATTTTGTTTAGTGTAGCTAAATCTTCACTAGCGTTGCTGATGCCTTTGATGTTTTTGATACGTGCATCAGAAAAAGTAAAATCACCTGCAGACATAATCATTTGCTTGGAGAGTATGGCACCATCTGCTATAATAGAAGCATAACCATAGCCTGCTCCATTGAAAGTGGAGGGTCCGGTTCCAACAACAATTTGGTTAGCACCAGTAGACCATCCAGAATTGGAACGGCGAAAATAACCCCAATTTTGTGTTGCTGTTACATCACTTGCACGTGTAGCAGCCACATGTAGTGGTGCTTGTGGACTAGCAGTGCCTACACCCACATTGCCATAAAAAACATGATCTGCACCATTTTCAGAAACATAAGTTACATCTGTATTATCCCAACCGATATACCCTAATCGCGTATTATTTGCTCTGTGAATAGTAAAATGCCCTGTTTGAGTTGCATTTCCTGGATTTACTTGAGCATATCCAGAACCTGTTGCACCTATAATTATCTGGCCTGTTCTTCTTATACTAGAGTTTACGTCTTCACCATTCACACCCCAAGCATCGCCATCTGCTATGCCTGCTGCGGCTGCAGTTGACCAAGAAGCCAATCCACTGGCATTGGATACTAATATTTTTCCTGCTCCTTGTGTGCCATCTGCAATGGTTAACCCTCCTGCTACGTGTAGTTTTGAACTGGGTGTCGCAGTGCCTATACCTACATTACCATCACCTTTGATAACCATTTTTTCAGTACGGGTTAGTGTGTTAGGACTGGTCGTTTCAAATGAGATTTTTGCCCCATGTGAGGTGGGTGTCATATTGCCATCAGCTTTTAAGCCAACCACAGCATCAGAATATTGGCTATACCCTGTACCATCATAACCCTTCCCCCCGAAAAACAATAGATAGCTGCCATCTCCCACAGCTAATGGTGCAGCTTTGGTACCCCATGCGTGTTGACCCGTCAGTCCAGGTCGCGTTGCCCCATACGTAGCGCCATAAAAATCAACACTATAACCATCGCCCTCCATAAGGATTTTTGATGGAGCGGTGTTGGAATAGGTATGTAGTAATTGTGATGGCGAGTTAGTGCCTATTCCCACATTGCCATTGTTTAAAACCGTTACCATCTCAACAGCAGAAGAGTTGTTAATCTCTAATGCCTTAGTAGCAGAGGTATTTCCTGTGGTTACAATGTCTAACATTGCACTGGGAGTGTTTGTGCCTATACCCACTTGAGCATAGGTTTTTGTTAGCACTGACAAAATAAGTGCAAAAAATACTTTTGTTTTCATAATCCTTATAATTTTTAATATTTATAATCCTTTTATTCAAAAATGACAAAAATCATGCCATGATCTCTTTTTATATGACAAAATTCATAAATCTAATGGAAAGAAGTTATTCTATAAACTTAAATATTCAACTTGTATGGTGCATTATAAAAATATTCTAAGTATTTTTACTATACTTTTTTTAAACCTTGTAAGGTTTATGCTACATAATAAATTATTTTTGGTGAAATAAACGAAATTAATTTATAAAACCCGTTGTGCATTTAGGTTAAATTGACTTTTAATTTGTTTAAACTTCGGTTGAAGACAAAGAAATTGAGATATTGAATCATGGTAAAAGCAGTAATTTTAGAGGAAATTCTTGTGGCTAAACCTTGAAAGGTTTTTGCTAAATTAATGTGAATTAAAAATTGTCCACAAAGCTGAGAGATCGCCGTCTCAATTCTTTTTCTCATTTTAGATTTTGCTTTAGAAAATACCACAAAATCATGTTGATTTCTTCTCATTGGAACCGAAAGTGTGATGTTAGAATGATGGAATAAATCCCATTGAAGTTCCTTGCTAATATACCCTCTATCCCCAATCAATAAACAGTTTTTAAGATTTTCTTTTACATCACTCAAATAATTCACATCATGAACATGGGCTGGTGAAAAATCGAATGAATGAAATACCCCATTTTTATCGCAAACGGCATGAAGTTTATACCCAAAATATCTGGCTTTTTGTGCCGCACAATAACCAAAACTTGGACGAATATTTTCTGTAGAACAGATTGTAGAGCGATTAGCTCTACTGATTTTACATATTTCCAACGGTGTGGAATCTACAATAAAAACGTCTGTAAACTCAGAAAATTTACCACTTAAGGTTTCTCTTATTTTTTCGATATAAGGGAATAGTTTTCTCTTACGCTTATTGTAAACACTTCTGTCTATTTTTCTTTCTAATTCAGTTCCTGAAATACATCTAAATAGTTGTAATTCAGAGTTAATAGACATGTATTCTGCCGTAATATTCAGTGCAACAAGTTCCAAATCAGAAAGTTTTGGAACTCTGATTTGTTTGTTAGATTGGATATGACTCGAGGTTTTTGTCAATTGTTTTAAAATAATTTTGTAGTTTTGAATAAGATTGTTCATATATTTAATGACTTGGTAATCAAATAAATATACGGATTTTTATCCGAATGAACAATCTTTTTTATACCTTTTTCCTAAATGCACAACGGGTTATTATTAATAAATTCCTATTTAGATAAAAGAGGTTTATAAGAACAATACTTTTAACTAAAAGTAAATTCTTGCTCTGAGATTAATCCTCTGTTTGCTCTACAAAGAATATATTCAATTTTCAGCAATATAGTGGAGCTGGCGGGACTCGAACCCGCGTCCATACAAGCAATAAAAAAGCTTTCTACATGTTTAGGTTATTTAAAATTGTAGACCTTATAAAAAAAATAACCACTTTATATAAGGCTTAGCCTTTTAATCTTCAAAGAATTGCTAAGGCTCAATTCTTCTATCTCAACTTTTTCTGTACCTCTTTATCAAACACCGTTAAGCAAGGTTTTTGAGAGATAATTAGCTTTCGTACCTGGTACGACAAGGCCATTTCTTACTATAATTCAGAATTAGGCAGCTAATGCATAGCTATTGTTGCCAGTTATGGTTTGCTACAATCTGATTTTCGTGTGTATGTAACCTAACACGACATGCTTACAAATTCACTGTTCTTGCTGTCGAAACCAAATCAACCCCAAATTTTAAATATCTTCTCTCTTAATTATTTGTTGCTTATTTAAATGTTAAATCTAAATCAAACAATTTTTTAAACTTATCTTTTTGCAAATTTAGACAATAAATCTACTATTCTGTTCTTAATTCTTTTTAAAATAGTGTTATCCATTTCTGATTCTTCCTCATAGCCATAGCCATAACCATAACCATAACCATAGCCATAACCTTTTTTCTTCACATCATTGAAAATAATTCCAATATTCTCTACCTCTTTGTTTTTATACATCTCATTAATAATTGTTAAGGATTGATTCCTAGAATAATCTTGCCTCACCACATACAATTTAATGTCTCCAAATTTCATTATATTCAAAGTATCTGCAATTAATGTTAAAGGAGGGGTGTCTAAAACCACCACATCGTATTCATTCTTTAATTCAGTTATAAAATCTTCAAGTTTAACAGATGTAATTAATTCATAAGGATTTGGTGGTATTGGGCCACTTAAAATAATATCTAAATTATCATAACCACTTGGTTTAATTATATCTTTTAAATTTCCATCATCAACAAGATAGTTAGACACTCCAATATCATTTTTTAAATTAAAGTCTTCTGTAATTCTTGGTTTACGTAAATCCAATCCAACCAATACCGTTTTTTTACCAGATAGAGCATAAATAGATGCTAATGAAATTGAATTGAAGGTTTTCCCTTCTCCAGAAATAGAAGATGTACAAATAATAGTTAATCCTTTTTTATCTAATTTAACATCTGATAAAAATTTAATATTTGATAATACCATTCTATACCCTTCTGCAATAGTAGATCTTGGATTTTCTAAAATCACAGTATCAGAACCAGTTTGATTAAATGGAATCATTCCAACAACAGGAATGTTTGTTATTTTTTTCAAATCATCTGGTTGTTTAATCTTATTGTCTAACAATTCAAGTATAATAAAAGCTATTAATGGTAAAAAGATACCTAATGCTAAAAAAAACAGTATAATCTTACTTCTTTGTGGTTCAATGGGTTTTTGTTCGTAATCTTTTGCATAATCTATTATGTCTATATCAGATACATTAGCTGCTCTAATTAATTTTGATTCTGCTAATTTTTGCAACAATTCTGTATATAAATAATCATTAAGTTTATAATCCCTTGTGGCATAAAGAAATCTTTGCTCTTTCTTTGGAATAAGATTTACTTGTTGGTAATAGTTTGCCATATCCCTCTGAATCCCTTTTTTCTGCGATTTTATTGTATTAACAAAATTTTTTGTTGTGTTTTGTAATTGTCTCTTCAGTTGACCTATTTGTTGATTTAATTCTTTTATTGGTAGGGCGTCTGGTTGATAAATATTTAACATTTCTGTCTTTTTTAGAGACAATTCTCTTAATGTTCTTATACTCTCAACCACAGATAAATCATTGCCTATTTCCAGCGTGGACAAGGCTGTGATTCCATCTAGATTACCAGAATTGATACTTGACTCTACTTGATTTAAAATACCTAATTTAGTGTTGTATATGGCATTTTGATTCTCTAATTGAGTTATATTTCCTAAAAGAGCATTTCCTTGTGTTGAAAGTTCTATTATGTTCTCTCTCTCTCTTAAATTTCTTAAATTATCTGATGTGTTGTCTAAACTTCTCCTTACAGAGGATAATTCTTCTTCTATAAATTTAATTGTATTATTTGGAACTGTATTTTTTTGATTTAATTGTGTTTTAATTAATTGGTTCAGTGAAGTATTCAAATAATTTACTATTATTTTTTTGTTGGTTCCTTTTAATGAAATTTTAACCACATTACTCCCCACTTCTCCTTTTGATATTGAGATACTGGATTTAAATTTTGTCAATGTAGAATTCACAGAACTTAATTGAACTAAGTAAACAAAACTTGATTGCTTATCTTGTTTTAGTATTTGATTTTTTTCTATTCTAAATCTAAATCCTTTCCCCTTAAGCCAATTTCCATAATTAACTTTTTTTCTATCAAATGATGTGAGTGAATTATTTACCCCATTAGATGTTTCTGTCACATAATTATATAAAGTGCCTTTTGAAGAGTTGTAGGTTGAAATATAGCAATAATCCTTTCCAGGAATAACTTCAATTAAAAAGGGTTTATCAATTGTTTGTGTGTATAAATTGTCTATGGATAATCTAAATGGCATCTCTGAAACATCTTTTTCATTTTTTTCTTCTTTGCCAAACAATCCTCTTGATTTAAAATACCTAATTTAGTGTTGTATATGGCATTTTGATTCTCTAATTGAGTTATATTTCCTAAAAGAGCATTTCCTTGTGTTGAAAGTTCTATTATGTTCTCTCTCTCTCTTAAATTTCTTAAATTATCTGATGTGTTGTCTAAACTTCTCCTTACAGAGGATAATTCTTCTTCTATAAATTTAATTGTATTATTTGGAACTGTATTTTTTTGATTTAATTGTGTTTTAATTAATTGGTTCAGTGAAGTATTCAAATAATTTACTATTATTTTTTTGTTGGTTCCTTTTAATGAAATTTTAACCACATTACTCCCCACTTCTCCTTTTGATATTGAGATACTGGATTTAAATTTTGTCAATGTAGAATTCACAGAACTTAATTGAACTAAGTAAACAAAACTTGATTGCTTATCTTGTTTTAGTATTTGATTTTTTTCTATTCTAAATCTAAATCCTTTCCCCTTAAGCCAATTTCCATAATTAACTTTTTTTCTATCAAATGATGTGAGTGAATTATTTAC
>CAJPEV010005434.1:0-12125 GCA_905338385.1 Darwinula stevensoni
TATCTTTAAGAAGAAACTGGATCCTTTCATGGACAGGCAAAAAGGTGGGGGGCAATGTCGACGTTAGGTACTAGACAGTAAGCAACTAGGATAGTCAAAAGCAAAAAAAAAAAAATTACAAAAAAAACAAAAATACAAATATATTTGGTTTTAAGTGGGTTAGGCCTACCCTAAAATTCAGGAATGCTCGACCTCGACACGTGATATCGAAATGGGTGAAATCGACACTTGATATCACAAATTATCTTGAGTCAATTATCGCCATCTTGATTTGAATGCATCAAAGCAACACGCGATGGTGAGTATGGGTTAAGAATACTATCAAGACAAATTCTCCCTGAAATTATTCATCTACATACATTTACTCTGCCTTTCACAAACAAAACTCCATGCACCAGTTGAGCCACCTGGTAAATACATTAATATTTAAAATTGGCAAGACGTTCTGGACTTTCGACCCATTGTCACCTGCAGGTCACGTGCCATCGATTGACATCGATGGTAATCGAACGGGACAAGCCGAACGATTCGGGAACGCCTTTGGTTCCCTTCATCGGAGACTCCCGATGTTTCTCGCGTGCAATTTCCGGTGAGTTCAGTCCCACAGCACATTAAGGAGACACCAATTCCGAATTTCCAACACGCTTTCGATGAATTATTATGGATGCGTTCCGTCATTAGGGAATTCGTCGAAATGAAAAATTTTCAGCGCGTTCCGCCCTGAAGTGTTTTTCTCACTTCGAAATCTGGCACTTCCCCTTTAATTCACAATTTTTTTTTCTCTCGCATCGCTCAAGATTGGGAGAAATTCGAGCTCCTCGTGATAAATGAACGCAAATACTTTTGGAGAACACAGGAAGAAAAGAATGATTCACGAATTTCCTCACCAAGTCCAGCTCGTCGAGGATGGCTTTCTAAGCCAGGTGAACCATGTCTCCAGCAATAATTAGCTAATCGGAATGGTAGACACGCGGAATATGAACCTCAAAAACGAGCAGCAAGGAAGAAATCGAGAACACTGCCTCTGATTAAATTCTCGCGGCCAGTCGCTTCGAGATATCTACATGCAATTGCGAAAAGTCCGGGGAAAATCGGAATTTCGCACTCGTCTCGCCATCTTCAGGAGGGACGAGGAGACGACAGTTCGGCGCGGGACCCGCTCACGGCACTGCCTCCTTCCCGCCGGGAACGAAACACGAAACGGTTCGCGGGTTCTGCCAGGGAAAGCCATCTCCGCAGTTTCCTCATAGGTTTCCATCGCTCGAATTCCATAAGGACGCGCTCTTGCGCCACGGCGCGCATCGCCTTCAGTCTGCTAAAAAGGCTCAGAAATAACGTTGCGGGGCAGCCGAAGTTCTTCATGTTGGGAATAAAATGTAAGGTTCATTTCTCGAATATTTCTGGTAAAATTGCAGCTGATGAAATAGAGAAGAGGAAAGATCCAGAAAGGAAGATTCATTTGCAAATTTGGTGAGAATATTAAGATTTTTATGCACGAAAATAAGCTGAATAAATTAATAGAAAACAATTCACAGTCGAATGGGTTTTGAGAATTCTTCTCAGTCAGAAGATTAATCAAGGCGGAAAAAAAATGAAGCGGGAAAAAAATCAAGAGGCAACTTTTAAAATTTGTTACATTAAATTATCGAGCTTGTTAACGGTGGGAGCAAATCAATGACGCTGCGCAGGAAGAGCTCGCTAAGAGATGATCCAGAGATAATCGTCAGAGATAATAGAGAAAATGAATAAATAACCATTAAGCCGGTGAAAGAAGATTGACCACGCGGGGATTCGACCACGTTATTCACCGACATTCCCCACATCTGAACGCGCGGCGTTCTCGTGCTTCTCCCTCGCCCCGCCCCGCCCCGCCCTCTTCCCCCTCGGGAGAGTGTCTCAGGCGGTTTCAGGTTTCATTAGACTGTGGTCACGTGTGATGCGAGGAACGTGAATCTCGTTAGCGAAAACAGCGACTGTGACCCTTTGACGAAATCATTTCCGGTTTCGTTCATGACGACTGCAAAAAACCCACTCCGTATATTCAACATTGTTATTTTATTATTTATTATTATTACTATTATTTTATTATTTATGTATTATTTATTTATTTATTTAATATTTCTTATTTATTATTTATTTATTTAATATTTATTATTATTACTATTATTTTATTATTTATGTATTATTTATTTATTTATTTAATATTTCTTATTTATTATTTATTTATTTAATATTTATTATTATTATTATTATTATTATTATTATTATTATTATTATCATTTTCATTATTATTATCATTTTATTTTTAACATTCGGTCTACGGGGTATGACCCAAGTCGTTCCCCCCGTTAACTGCCCAGCTTTTAGTTAATTCGCTCCACACGCCAATGATTCCTGCTGCGTTTTCCGCCCTTCAATCCAGGAAAACCTCTAGAGCGAAACAGCATCAACTTCCTGAAACAAGGCAAACATGTGTCTAATTTCAGAAGAAATTTCCAGAAAAATCTTCATTAGTCCTTCGTGACACTTCTCCCTACCAGTATCACGCTCAGATACACAAATTCAATTCCCTTCGTCTAATATAACGCGAGGACCCGGGAGAGATAAAAACTGGTACAAGCAAGGCAGGTGTAAGGCGTTTCAGTCAATTACATCTGGTTTCTGGTTTCTGGCTTCTAGTTTCTAGTTTCTGGTTTCTGGTTTCTGGTTTCTCGTCATTCACAATGGAAGACTTCTCTCTCGGCGTGCGTTCAAGAAGATTCCCAGTCCTCTTAATGCTCAAATACCGTTTAAAGTGGATGCGTAGAATGATGGTCAGTTGCAAATGATTCCCGCCGCAATTGACCGATTCCTTTGACGAAAGTGCACAGATTAGATTAGCAGATTAGCAGATTAGCAGATGATTAGCAGATTTCATTGGAGGCGGTCCTGATGCTAAAAATTACGAGCTCTGATTAGAAAGTACGAATATTATTAATGGGAGGGTAAGGGAATAAAAATCGAGAATATCAGAGGCATAAACAGAAATTCTTCTTTTAAATTTTGATCATCCAATTCTTAAACGGTTTCGTATTACTTCCTCGAGTGCCTTCTCAAAACAGGAGTAACGTGGCCGGATATGCATGGAATTTAATTTCCATGCATGCACTCACCTCATTATCATATCTCACACCAAATAGGAAGCATGCAACGTCGACCAAGGGTGTTATTGCACACGAAGCGATGTCGCATGCATTGCATAAAAGGCAGGATTAAGATGTTTATTTTACTTTAACTACATAAACGGTATTAACTATAGCAGTTAATGGGAATTATTAGTAACGCATGTGAAATGCTTCATTCGTCATGGATTCCAGAAAATTGAAACTTTGGATCACAGGTTTCGCTCGCGTTGTGCGCATAAAAAAATTGAGGGAATGGAACATATTTCAAAATCAGATCATTCTTGTCCGTGAATGCCACTTAATTCGAAAATTTTTTCTAATTAGAAAATTTATTCGATATTGATAGTGGACGTCATGGTGTTTCTTCTTCCAGTTTTTTTTTTCGCGAGGGGCCGGATATGCCATGGAGAAAAAGGGGGAAAGGCAGTCCGCCGGCCACGCAGTGACGATACATCCCGACAGGCCCCGGCCGTGCAGATCCTGAGGAATTAATTTTTCCCTCGGCCCGTCTAACTAGGTTGCCGCGAATCGGCGATGCAATTTGGGGTCCCGATGCGAGACCGGGCTTGAACCTGACTCGCGTGCAGGCATCCCTGGCTTGAGTGAGCTCATCCCCGGATTCAATCGACGATCATGTCCGCGAGTGCTAGAGCCATCTGGTGCATCCTCCCTCTGTCAACGGTGTTGATCCTTATAACGTATGTCGCCCGCATTCCAACCCCACTGGAAACGCAAATGAACATGGTCGCTCTTAATATCTTGGACGCAAATGAAAGTGAACGAGAGTTCCATCCAACTCAGAGGACAGAAACCCTCAATTCAACCAGGAAACCTGAAGAGGAAAAACAGCCTATCCACTTTTGGCCAAAATTCCCCCTCACAGCTGAACAGTGCCAAAACGTGACATTCGTGACCACCGCAAGCAACGGAAGACTGGGGAATCGGATCGGCGAGTACACGACTCTCTTCTCCTACGGGCGACGATACGGGAAGATCCCCGTGGTCACGAACGACCTGTTGGACGAACTCCTCCCGCTCTTCCCACACCTCACCGTGAAGCTGTTCAACGAGACTGGATGTCCCCCGAGGGAATGGAAGTCCGCCGGCATTGACCTATACGGTCTGGTCCTCCCGAAGTGGAACGAATCGGAGTTCATCACGGACAAGGACGTCCGCCTGTCTGGATATCCAAACGATTTCGGACTTTTCCATCGATTCAAGTCAGATTGGATGCCGGATTTTAAGTTCAATTCCACGCTGGAAGAGCAAGTACAAAACTTTCTAACGTCTCTCTCCGCCCAATACGGACCAGAGGTGACATTTGTGGGGATCCATGTCCGCCTCACGGACCAAACAAAAGCCTACCGCGATAAATTCGGGGCGGAACCATTGACGCCTGTCTATTTCCGAAGAGCAATGTCACTCTACGGTCGCATGTTCCCCTACGTCGTGTTCATCTTGGCCAGCGATGATGTGAACTGGTGCAAAGAAAACATAAAAAGTGTGAGTGAGAGCTTGCCGATCGTGTTCGTCGAAGGGAGGGGCCGGGATTTCGATTTCTCGGTGCTGTGTCATTGTAATCACAGCATTGCTTCGTACGGGACGTTCAGTTTCTTCACGGCCTATTTCGCCGGGGGGCTCGCCATCGCACCGAGAGTCATTTCCGAGAAAGTCCTGCCCATCGACTCCATGGTCATTCACCTTGACAATTGGATTTACGTTAATAGCTGATATTTTCTTCCTTATAATAAATAGCACATAGTTTGTATAATTTTTTTTTGCACGATGGAGCCACAACTGAAATTGTCCGAGTCTGCAGTTTCTGCTTTTTATCCATCCACATTTCTCGAACATTTCTAAACTGTTCTATGATGTGCAGCAGGTTTATCTGCCAATGGCGTTTAATGAAAATATGTCTTAGAAATCTGGAAAGGCAATGACCCAACGATAAGAGGACTTAACTCGCAGGGTGACATGCAAATAACCTTGATAGCTCATAAAATCCGTTTCGCACCTCATTCAAAATAACTTTCAGTAATGTATTATTGCAGTGCTACTTCAGTATCAGGGAAAGTTGATTACCAGTGATTACCCTTGGCCCTCTATCGTGGGAATGAAGCATGGTGACTACAAAGGCGAAGAAATCAGAAAAATCGCAGAACCGAAATAATGCAACACTCACCGCCCCAATGCCACATGCCAAAGCTCGTTTCACCTATCATTTCCACGTTGCACGTCCGTGCAAAAATAAAAAATGTATATCCCATTTCCTGCCGAGAATTGTGGTTCGAATGCGGCACACTACGCCGACCCTGGCGATAATGATAATCTGCTGCTCATCTTTCCGGCGTTGCCGCGCGGAAGCGAGACGGAATGCCCGGGAAATGAGCATTCCGGAAGTGGGCGACGTCCAGGAGCGCCGACGGCTGGCAGTGCGCGTCGGCTCGGACGAAATCGGGAAGGCCGGGAACGTGCGACACACGCAGATAAATGCGGAAATCGTTTTTTTTTTCACTGCCGGCTTCCCATACGCTTTCATCTGATTTCCGTGCTATCTGCCGATGCGACTGGGAGACCAATACGCCCTCGAGATCCGCAATCACCCAATTCTGCATATTGAGGAATGCAAACCCCGCGAGGAAACGGCGGCGACGGACTTCCTTGCGAAGACGAGCCCACGAATCGCCCCGAAATTCCCCACGGACGCTCGAGATCCCTCGAGAGCCAGGCGGGAGGCACTTCGACGAGCGATGCCACCGTCCCCTGACGAGTCCCGCACCAACTCTTGCCTCCTCCTCAGTCCTGAAGATGGCGAGACGAGAGGAAAACTCCCGAGTTTCCGTGGAAGTTGCGCCCCTCACGTGTAGCCTATCTTTGCATTTTATTTCGCAAAGGCACGTCCTCGGACGATGAGAAAGATTTAAATGAAACCCTCCAATTTGTAGCTGCAAGCGCTTGTTCTGCAGAGCTGTCACACACACACACACACACACACACACACACGAACACACATTTGTGGCTCGGTCTAGCTTGCAGCCAGGATCGGGCATGCTATATGTTTAACCGGAATCCATTCGCCTTCGGTCGCCCACGGACCCGAAAACCTGCTTTGAATTTCCGTATCCGTACTTTTCTTTGCTCAAACACATAACGGCCGAACTAACTTTGATTACGATATTTCATGTCGTCATCTAGTCTGGAATGGACTCATCGACTCCTGCGTACGTCCGTGATATTATTGCTTTCGTGAAAGGAGACTTCCTCGTAGAACTGCTCTCACCTGTTGAATCATGATGAGTCTATCCCTATTTAGCAGGTCGCTAGCGCTGCCTGCCATTTTCAGCATCCCTAACGCGTGTCATCCGTGGGGGTGGATGCTTCCGGGCGGCTCTTCCCTCCGGCGCTTCTCGCAATGGCCACGACCTCCCTAATGGCAACGTCCACGTCTGGCACCACGTGTGGATCCGAGAGCACCTCCTTCTGATTGTCGTATCTCGTTCCACCCAGGCGCTGGTCCGGCTCGATCTTTTCCTACCTCAACTCCGCCGAAGCCCATCAAATGCTCCAAAAAAAAAAGAAGATAATTCGCGGCGACATTTCTCTTTTCCTTGTGACGCAGAATCTGCCTGAAAATTATTCGGCTGTCTGAAAATTACTTAATTTGAATCACTCGTGACGGAACGGAAACGAGTGGACGCGATGCATAGAGAATAAGGTGGCGGGCAGACTCAGAGGGAAGGGGAAAGAACAATGGTCATTTCCTTCTGCAAATTGTGAGCTCCAATTTGTATCCTGATTACGGCAGCCGCTACAACCACGAATTCGCATATGATTGAGCGTCGCGTGAAACAACGCCTAGCGGCAACGTGTCTCGCATGCCCCTAATTGATGGGCGACAGAGCGTCTCCATTCCTCGCTCTCTAGATGTTCCATCGCGTGGTGGCTCTTAAAGAGAAGGTCGAGGGCCAGAAACAATAAATGCACGATATACTCCAGATATTCCAGTCTCTACTCGAGACGAAAACCTTCCAAGGAAGAAGAAGTATGACTCGGCATAACGTTAGGCCGATGATGAACCATTTCAGAGGACGCGTGACGTTACGTTATTGAGAGTTTCTCGAACCGTCTCAACGAGGTCTGGGGGCAGACTGCCTCCAAAACTCGAATGCGCGTTGGACCGCCAATTCAGGGATGTCCGGTTGTGAAATCTCCACATCCCGCCACGTCGATCGGCCAATAATTTCGTCTCGGCACAAAAATTGTACCAAACATTTAAAACGAGAGGATCCAGGCACTGATACGAAAGCCGAAGCAATTATGGATCCGACATAACTCCTGCACGAAACCCGGCAACCCTGGGGGGCGGGACTGGAGCCCGCACAATACGCAAAAATGACCGACGGCTAGTTCCAGTTTTCATAGCGAATTGGTGCATCGCAAAAAATGAAAATGGCACTCTTCGTGATCTTCAAGTCAAAATCTTTCTAATGGTGGGTTGTCTCCTCTGAAGATCCATTTGTGGCGCTCATCTGGATGATCTCAGAAAGGATTACGCGGAGGCTGAGTATTTTGTGGCACGCGCTTTATTTACAGAGATATTTTATTGCGCAATTGACACGAAAATATATCGTCAAGCTTTATGGTAAATGGCAAATGTGAGCAATAGGCTGGAAAGTATGTCACTCTGACAGGAAACGCACGTTTTTATTTAAAACGCACTTACATAAAACTACGCTGACGATATTTAATTACCAAAAAAATTAACTGGCACAACAAACGGGCAACAACTGGAAAAATTCTCTGCCATCGATTTCGTCCTGCAGGACATATTGGTCTGCCAGCAAACAGGAATTCCGACGGTTGCGATCGACGCCGCAGCTGGAACAAAAAAAATTTGCTTTCTCTTTCCGTGCCGATTCGGATTATACGTGGCTTGACTGATTCGCGCTTCGATTCTTTCTTCCACGTCGTCGGTCGAGGGCGACAGTGCCCTTTCCTGAGGGGCAGGGAGCGTGCGTATTTCCTTCCCTCGAATTGGACTCGAATTATGCAATTTCGGACTGATTCCGTGCACCAATTTCTGAAAAAAAATTGGTGCAACCAAAAACGTTCCACAAGAATCTTCCGATCAGCCCGAGTGAACCCCCCCCCCTTCCCCCCATTAGGAATTCATATCCGGAAAGGGGTGAGAGAGGGTGAGTGGGGGAAGGAGGGGATGGAGAAAATTGCCCTTCCCTCAAATATAATCAAATATAACCCTCAAATATAATTAATAGTCGTTACCGCCGACAATGTGCGTCACCTGCCACGGGAAACGAAAAAATTAGGGAAAAACGCCGGCGAACACGGGTCGAAAATTTTTTCATGGCACTTTTTCTCGACGAAGTCGGTGGCTCGCCGTGAAATGTTTCACGCAAGGCATCTTCAACCGAAACCAATTAATCGTTCCTGACAGCCAATTAATGCCAATTGAATGACATTCAAGTGGGCCGAAATCGTCATATGATGCGCATTCTACTGGACGTGGTCAAACGCGCTCGAAAGGCCTTCAAATCGCATTTTGCTCGGCTTCTATATTAATCCTTCACTTAAAAAAAAAATTATTATTTCAAGGCTAAATTATGCACATGTGTAAGGTTTTCGCTGAATTCCCTGAGAACCACAACGCGAACCAGGGTCCTTCATACCGCGACCGCAAATTCCGACATGCAAATGTCTTACAATGAACGAAGTGGAAGGGTTTAATTTTGGTTCTAATATTGGTTTTTCAGTCAAGGTACGCAATCCTCGAGCCCCACCTTCAACTTTAAAGAGAAATAATCAATAATTTACCTTTCTTTAAAAATCCAGGCACGAAAAAGTTAAGACTTCGGAAATCACAAGAGGGGCTCCCCGATATTATATTTCTTCATGATTTCTTCACGAATTATGTCTGCAGATGAAATGATATGATATTACACCTGTTATTCGACGTTGAATTGAATCTGATTTAGACTTTTCGTTGAGGTTTTTCTTTTGCCTGAGTCTGTTCGGCCTTTGCACGTTCGCGACTATATCTCAACTGTCGCCATTACGTCTTTCAACGAAACGTCGCGTGCCGGAATGCATATTCGAAATTAGAAATGAGACGGAAAAGTAGATGAGAATTCAATTTTAAAAAAAAGATGATCATGATGTATCCATGAGGAATAGAATTAGTTAACGTTATCAACCTGTTCTTGACGATGGTCCTCGCAACACTGAAGCATGCGGTCGATAAGGAATTATCTGGGGGAAATAAACCTTCCTGCCGTTCCAACGATAAGACGGGACAAAAGCCGGAGAGAGTCCAGGCTTGTGCTCCGTCGCGTGAAACTCTTTATTGTGCGCACTGCGAGATGTCGCCCGATCTGTCGAGAAGTGCGAGAATCAGAGTCCACGTGTTTCTTTTCTTCGCTGCGGTGATCCTCGTGGTTTATGTCAGCCTCTTGTCGTCTCGATCGCGCAGGATGATCGTCGCCCACAAAGCCCTGGTAGCAAGAGTCGTGGAACTGCCGTTTTCCTCAGAGCGCAATTCATCAGATGAGGCTGCGGGGCGAGGCGAGAAACAAATACACCGCCGCTTATTGCCGGAGTTTCAACGGGACGGCGACGACTCGATACGAAAACTGTCGAGAAACGACCGGTCGTGATTACTTCCCGAAGAGGAACTGGTCGGGATTCATCAGAAGGAGACGAGCCGACCCCGACTGACGTCTAAGAATATGCACGGTGAAAAAAAACTATTTCACCTCATCCAGTCAGCTACTGTTGATCAGGGCAGGAGCAGTTCGAGATAAAGAAAGAATATTTTCAGTTCCACACGTTATCTGCATGCTCGACTCAAGCCCGGATTCAATCCGCACTCGTTCGGAAAATATACGTTTGCGGAGTACAAAGGGAATTTCACCATTTTCAACACGGAAGAATGTCTCCAGATGTCTGTGCACCAACAGACAGATCAAACTGGCTACACAAGCCACTGGATTGGTGATGTCGGTGCGTGAAAATTCGGGACAATAGGGAACTTCCACTTAACCAAGCTACCGGATGATCGGAATCGTTCCGCAAACTTGAGGAACCAAAATAACAAGACCATCGACATGGGATGAAAAGCAAGAAGCAGATTGCATTTAAAACTTTGTTTTATAATGCGTTTTAATGTTTACCAATATATATCTCAACAGACCCTATAGTAGCGTTACTTCGTTATCAAACAGAAAAATGCATCAGGGGATGAAACTTTCTAACTCCGAATGGCAAGAAGCTGAGATGGCGATGCTTACCGCAGCTTTTGATTGCAAGGATGAAAACTCGCTTAACCACGAAATACGGGAATATTATGAAAATGATGCGTTTCCTCGAATTGTACAAGGGGATGCACCAAATTTACTTTTAATAGGAAAAAGCAGACTCTTCGTTCTGCGTGCCCAGCAATCGAATCCAAGGAAAAAATAGTTTAAACAAACAAGTCGGGCACGTTTTGAAAATGATGCATTCTAGCGCTTTGCATCAGAGGATGCAACTCTTTTAATTTGAAGTCCAGAAAGCTGAGACGGGGATGATTTTCCGAAGAAATCGATGGCAAGGATGTAAATCGGTTTAACAAACAAATCGGGCAGTATGTCAAAAAGCATAATTTTCGTGCAATGCATAAGGGGATGCAACTAAATTACCTCGAATGGAAAGAAGCTGAGCCTGCGATTATTTTCCACAGCAATCGATGGCAAGATGAAAATCGCTTTACCAAGCAAATCGGATACGTGCTCAAAAAGCATCATTTTCGCGCTATGCATAAGGGGATGTAACTTTCGAACTTCGAATGGCAAAAAGCTGAGACTGCGATTATTTTCCACAGCAATCGATGGCAAGGATGAAAATCGCTTTACCAAGCAAATCGGACACATTCTCAAAAAGCATCATTTTCGCGTTTTGCATCAGGGGATGCAACTATTACTTCGAATGGCAAGAAGCTGAGACTGGGATAATTTTACCCAGCAATCGAGTGCAAGGATGAAAATCGTTTTACCAAGCAAATCGGGCAGTATGTCAAAAAGCATCATTTTCCCGTTTTGCATCAGGGGATGCAACTTCCGAATTTCGATTGGAAAGAAGCTGAGCCTGCGATTATTTTCCACAGCAATGGAGTACAAGGATGAAAATCGGTTTACCAAGGAAATCGGACACGTTCTGAAAAAGCATCATTTTCGCACTATGCATAAGGGGATGCAACTTTCGAACTTCGAATGGGAAAAAACTGACTGCGATTATTTTCCACAGCAATAGATGGCAGGGATGAAAATCGCTTTACCAAAGAAATCGGACACGTTCTTAAAAATCATACTTTTCGCGTTTTGCATCTGGGGATGCAACTTCCTAACTTCGGATGGGAAGAAGCAAACTCTTCATTCTGCGTGCCCACCAATCGATTGCAAGAATGAAAATCCCTTTACCAAGCAAATCGGACACGTTCTGAAAAAGCGTCATTTCCGCGATATGCATAAGGGGATGCATCTAAATTACTTCGAATGGCAAAAATCTGAGACTACGATAATTTTCCCCAGCAATCGAGTGCAAGAATGAAAATCGTTTTACCAAGCAAATCGGGCAGTATGTCAAAAAGCATCATTTTCCAGTTTTGCATCAGGGGATGCAACCAAATTACTTCGAATGGGAAGAAGCTGAGACTGCGATTATTTTCCACAGCAATCGATTGCAAAAACGGAAATCGTTTTACCAAGCAAATCGGGCAGTATGTCAAAAAGCATCATTTTCGCGCTATGCATAAGGGGATGCAACTTTCGAACTTCGAATGGGAAAAAGCTGAGACTGCGATTATTTTCCACAGCAATCGATGGCAGGGATGAAAATCGCTTTACCAAGGAAATCGGACACGTTCTTAAAAATCATACTTTTCGCGTTTTGCATCTGGGGATGCAACTT
>CAJPEV010005435.1:0-15040 GCA_905338385.1 Darwinula stevensoni
AGTCCCGACTTGGTCTCATTCATCATCGGTTTCGCTGTGGTATTCTCTGGAGGGGATGAGGATGTGAGAATCCTGACGCTGGCGCCATCTTCCAGAGGAATCGGGAACCTACACCATCTGCCGCCGTTATCTCCGGAGGGAGGTAAGAACTCTTCCTCTCATTACGACGCCTCGGATGGAAATCTTAGCACGCGCATTTAAATCCTTTATTGACCTTGCAAAACTTGAGTGCCTATTTACATACATTGATACAGAAAGGATATTTCCAAGTTATTACGGTCCTTCCATAATGCCAGCGAACAGCGTTTTCTTCTATTTACCTGCGGTTTGCCTGAGTAGCGTTGCCAACTTGTCTCTCTCCACTCACCCAATATTTTTCCGGCATGTTATGTTACCGAAAATTTGTAGTAGCTTTTTCATATAATCATTTCTTATGTTAGGCGTGGTGTTTGTGGAGGAATTGCCGGTGTCTTGCTGGGATCTGAGCTACGAATGCTTCCTGCTCTATCGCAGTATCAAAGCTTCCTGTGCAGTGTAAGCAAGAGCCAACGAGGATCAAGAATCCGTCATCCCCCCTGTCTCTGCTCAGATAACGGTATGTTAAAAAAAAATACATTGTTGCAACATTTAAATATAATTTTTAGATTTACTTCTGGCTATTTAATATGTTGTGGATATTCCACCAAGCAGAATAAAAAAAATGATTGCTGTCCGGGGATGATCCACCTAGCTGACGAACGATGAATTGCAAGGACAAGGAGTGTACCTGGCCATTAGGAAATTGACCCTGCGGAGTTCGGCTCATTTCGCAGTCCTCGTCACCGAAATTTTTTTTTCATCGTCAGCATGTTCCTGCCCCATGTTAGCTCTTTTTTTATTATATAAATTTGAGAGAGAATGGTTAGTGTCGCGAGCAGGACTTCAGGAAATTCCACCCAGTTCTGCTACCCGACGTCCTAGATCTAAGAAAGCTGTCGTAGGCCAATAGTGAAATAATGTTATTATTCGGAAAAGACGTCTTACAAATTCAAGAGTTGTTTTTCAGCTTTATCTATCACAAACTTTAAATATTGAAGTTTATCTATCCAAGGTCATCATGATGTAGTAGATACAGATTACCGAAGAGGGTAGTTTCACTGATACACGAAAATATTCAGTTAACAAAAAATACCTATAAAGACCATATGTTGGTGAGAGTGGTCTCATAAGTGACAGTCACGGCTTGCAAGCAAATACATTACATGTTAATTGATTAATCAAAAGTTGATTAACTTTTTCCGACACGATGCTTTCCTTCTTTAGTTTTCTCTATCTCTCTTGGCTTGGACTACGCAGTCTCTTGAACGACGACCTCTGATAAATAATTGTATTTTCCCTTACTGCTAAATAAAAATCAACCTTGAGTTGCTTGAGTTGAGTTGAGTTGGTGTGGTGTAGTATTTACGAGTTACGTTTGGAGTGAGGCTGAGGAATAATTTTATCCTCCTTAGCCTGCACGTGAGGGCGTGTCCTTCGCCGTGTCCTCGTCCAGTGAAGGTGAACGATTGGTCCATCCACCGGGGATTCTCTTCTCTCCCTCCTCTGCCTCGACCCGAGGACGTCTATCGGAACTTCCAGGGCCGGACTTTTCATCTTCCTGTCATTCAAGTACTTCTGCTCTTAAGACATACGAAATCGCGTTTTTTTGTTGTTCCAAGATATTGTTGAAATGAACGCAAGACACTTATTTTGTGTTTCCATCTGATGGCTTTTCCTGTGTTTATTTTCANTAGGCATCGCTTGTTGCAAAGCTCTAAAGTTGAGAAAATAAAGTTGTCAATACCGACAGGACTTTTGCAACAACCTAATACATGCAGGCCTTCTTCATTCATCTCCAGCGATGGCTTAGAGTTTTCTCATTCGAGCATTTCTTCTACAGCTGGGTCCTTTTCGAAAATGAGAGGATAAAAGGATCTGAATTTGTGAACGGAACTTTCCCCGGTGTGCTCGGTCGCATCATGAACAGGGTAGGGATCATTTATGATTTGTTTTAACGTTTTTCATACTATGGTAGACTCAGCTTCCAGAAGGAAATATCTGTAAGCGTTTCCAGCTGTTTCAACGTTTTACTTCTAGGACTACGAGTGGTTTCTAGACGACACGACCGTTACGTATGAGAGGAACATAGCCGTGGAATTTTCCTTTCCGACGCTGCAAGGGCTTAACGGCTACATAGGGCCCCTCCACCCGAAGACCCACCCTTCTTCGAAGTCACTGGAATTGCTTTACCGGTTAGTGGAAAGATAATCATTTTGTTTCCTTTATCACGAGATTGAATTCCTGAGGTATTATCAGGGCTGGACTTGCATGACTGCTTGCATGCGGATGGGGTCTCCTGTGCGATTTTACGTGCTAGCAGCGAGTTCGCGAAACGCGGATCTCTCGCCGTTTTTCCTGCCGTTTGGGGCAGGCGGCGGAGTTCGCTGCGTGACTACCTTGGCATTGGCTGCACTTTGGGGGCAGCCCGTTCTTCTTTGCCTGGCAGTCACGTTGTGCATGCCCTTTGCCTGCGCAGTACGAGCAGGTGTCTGTTCCTGTTTTACATTCACCTATACTGTCCGTACTGGAGGCATTTGAAGCATTGAATGATACGTGGTTGAAGGACGAACTTCTCAACCCGTAGTCGCAGACTACATTCTTGGAGGTCCACGAGGCGTGGACCTCCAAGAATTCGTCATTAGAGGCTAATGACGAATTTGCAAAGCGGGTTCTTAGCTCGCGCAGGGAAGGCTTCTTCGCCGATCCCTGATTCGGGCCATTTGCTGCCGACGCGAGCTATGTCCGAAGGTTTCGCAAGGCTGAGGACAAAGCCTGCGGAGCGAGTATGTTTGACGTCAATCAACTGGACCTTAGGGAAGGCGCGAACGAATCCTATCCTCTGTTGGTGTTTCGGGGGGAGAGAATTCACAAAAAAGGATGGTTTTGAAAAAGACAGCTGCTAGTGGCTGGCTGAGGTCGAGTTGGGGGGACTGGTGAATTGCTACCGTGCAGAGAGTAATTTGCAGGCGTGGACGGTTGGGTGTGCGAATGGGAAGGGAAGAGACGGAGAGCTGCTATTGGATTAGGAGCACTTTTGAGGGAGCGGATAGATTCGGAGGCTAAGGATGCAGGTTTGGAGTTGGCATGGGAAGAGGGAGAGGATTGACGTTTCGGCCGAGGGGTTGTAGGTGGAGAACGATTCTTAGGAGTCTTCCTCTTATCCACAATGAAACGTCATTGATCGCAAAAACACAAATTCCAAAAGAAGTCACAGGGATTCGGAGTCCCACCAGGCCTCAAAGTGGGGCATTCCTATATAACCCCGCAAAAAATTCAGTACTCCTGAGTCCCGCCAGGACTGAGAGGGATAAATATGAAAGATCCCAAACAGAATGTTTGTTAATTTTACGCAAAATTGTTGTCCATTTTATATCTATTTTACGCAAACCATTGTCAAGATAATGTCAACATGTTTGCAGAAATGTCACCTCTGTGATACGTAAACGGTGATACAAAATGAACGTAAATTTTACTTAAAATTAACATTCCTGTTTGCATTCCAAACAGCAAGTTTACATTCATTTTACGTAAGATTTATGTTGATTTTCCCCCTAGCATTCACGTGTATTTAACGAGCCATATCAGTACCTGTGAAGAGAATTGACACACCGTATCTTCCACTCCTTTCCATGATTCAGAACTCTACGGTGGTTGGACGAGTACACGAATACTCATCCTCAACAGCACTCTTCTCAAATCCCGTCTCCCGTACCGGAACCTCCGGAGGAGACGCAGATGTTTAGAGGATCTCTCTTCCACTTTGGACAGGGATAACATAATACTTGTGGAACTCGGATTCTACTCGTCCTTAATCCCGTGCACTGCTGTAATAAAGCTAAACTTCAGCATTTAATGATTCCCTGAATCATATATTATAAAATAGTATATAATAATTTCATGTTTCCCATATATATATATTCATGGATTGCATAATAAAAAGGGGAAGGATGGTAAGAAAACCTGATACTCTATCAGGAAATCCAGTACTTAATAGTAATTGTAGGATGCAGGGAACAAGGGTTCCATCTAGTGAGGAATCTTGGTACTGCAACTGCAGGATGGTCAGCTAAAGTTTCATATGGATGGTGTGATGTTAATTTTGCATGAATTTGATATCATGTANAACTGCAGGATGGTCAGCTAAAGTTTCATATGGATGGTGTGATGTTAATTTTGCATGAATTTGATATCATGTACTTCATCTCATAGAGTGACGTCTAGTTTATGTAAAATACACATACACTTTGGTGATGTAAATATAGGAAAGTAAATTTTCCGTAAACGTTGTGTTTTCATGGCAATCGCAAGAAATTTACATTGTTTGCAAATTGATATCTTGTTTACGTAAACATGTTGCTTGGGATTCCAATGACCTGCATTATCCGTCCTATTTCCTCGAGCCTGGGGAAGCTAGATGTGTTGCATTACCTCTAAAAACGTTTCAAGGGTATGCAATTTTTTGTGTATTCAGAAACTTCTCTCGGGTTAAACGAATTAGAACGAGATAGAGGATCAAGGAATCTTGAATACTTGGAAACCTTCACAATTCACTTCCTCGTGTCTGAAACTATGCGAGCTTGGCCCTCGTGATAGGCATTCAACAAAGCCAACTAAGAATTGTCTTTCTGAGTTCAAACCCCGTTATTATTCGTGAAGCTTCATGAAACTCCAGTTTCTGGGTGTGGAACGCCAGCGTAGCATGAGGGTCTAATTGAGTCCCCCAAAGTTGGATGTTCCTTGGGCCTCAGATGATGTTCAGGGGAATTTTTTATTTTTATTATAAAAGGGAGGGGGTGTGGGCTGGAATTCCGGTGGCTACAGGTTCGCTCGTACGCAACTCCGAACGAATACTTTTTCTTCCCTTCCTCCGAACCTTGCTCAAAATGCGATCTTAGTTTTATTTACCAATCAGGAAATTTTAAAATTAGGCTTCACCTAGTACGCCACCAACATTTTTGGCTGTGACCAATAGGCATATGCAGATAGGGAAGCTAAAATTAATGAGAGGGTTTCATGAACCTCCAATTTTTTTGTTTGAAGTAATATTGAAATATGGGATGCGGTATTACGTTACCGAAGCGTAATATTTAACCCGACCAATATTCTCCTTTGCTCTCCCCTATTCGTGGCTGACGTGCTTCATGCAGACTCCTCCGAATGTGGGAATCGGGGATAATGTACAAGCTGACGGATGACGAATTCAAGAGACAGGAGTTGCAACTGGGGATCCAGCACACGGAGGGGGGAAACGAGCAAGAGAAGCGAAGGACCTTCACCCTCCAGAGGATGTCCAGCGCGTTCGCAATTCTTGGCGTCGGAATCTGCATCGCCGACACGTCCCTTCCTGCTACACGTCTTAACGTGTGGCAACACGTCTGTGGCAATGAAACTTCTTTAATTTGATAAACGACCCGCTAAATGCAGACAAGGTTATAATAGCGAAATTAGATGTACCACGCAAATTTCTTCTTTACATAGGATGAATAATTTGCAGCAGCTTTTTCATATAATCTTTTCTTTGTTAGGTGTGGCGTTTGCGATGGAATGGCTGGTGTCTTGCTGGGATCTGACCTACAAATGTTTCCTACTCTATCAGAGGAGACTCCTGGGCACACTTGGCAATGAAAGCAAAAAAAGCAAGAGTCATGAATGAACCAGTTTCATATTCAGACTGTCTAGTAAATTCGGAGAATCTATCGTCTGGACAGATCGAGATCGGAGAGGAAAACACGAGGAACTCAACCATAAGCCCTCACACTCCGTAGTTGCGTATAAGCGGAATCGAGAAGCAAATTAACTTTCACTACGCCTATTCGATTTATTTCAAATATGTTTTTCTTGAGTAAAAGTCAATCTGAGGACGATGCCGTAGCGTGAGTTTTTGGAGGCGGGGAAGATTTTGGAAGTTGACGCCCATGAGTACGGAGAACGGATTTGATGATCGCAGCCAAATTTGCGTTTTCGCAGACTGCCTACACTTTGCACGGAGCACCCTCTCGAATGATATGGTCGAGTGGAATCGGATTAATGGCGTTGACTTACATGCCAAGTCTGGCGGCTGGTGTAACTGGCGTGAGGAAAGAATGACGTTATTAATGGAACGCAACAAAACGGCTATGGCACAGTATATTGTATATTGTTGTATATACTGTATATTGTTGGTGTGCCGCAAAAGCATCACCATGTTATATCATATTAAAATGTGAAATTAATGTGTCTGCAAAGTTATTCCGCCCACTCTTCTCAATTGCAAGCGATTACTCGTGTTTTTACGCCTAAAATTAGCGGAGTTATTGGCAGAAAACCAGGACCCGACCCCAATCTGCTGGGACGATACTCCAAAAAAGGAATAAACGCGTACAGCCAACCCTCGAAATAGCGCCACCCGATATACCGCTACTCTCGCTTAACAAGAACGTTCTCTTTCCCGAGAACGAATCTTCCCCATTGGCTCATCTTCGGCGCTCCCCCGATAGAGCGCCTCCCTCCGAAAATAACCTTCCAAAAACTTGCCTTATTCACTCAATATAGCGTACTCGATATAGCGCAAAGCAGCATATCGTACCAGCTAAAATGATTATACTTGGTGGAAAAAAATGACATGCTGTCAGCCTTTCGCTTGATAACGAGGTTGTGAGGGATGACTTAGCTTTGGCAGGGACGCCAGGGATTAGAGGGGGGCGTAGGGAGTCTCTTCATCTGACATCATCCTGCCTCTTTTTTTTGGAAAATGGAAACCGCCATTCGTTCAAATCGTTCAAAGTTTCTCCAGACGACTGTTCAAGTGTGTTCATTATCCAGTAATGGGGAAAAGGACAGTTTATAAGTGTGAGGAAAATAGCAGAAGTGTGTCGTCTTCGTCTCCGGCAAGATAATGTGTGAAGAATGGGAAGCCTCCTGCTGTGGCCGAGTCCACATTCTGTGGCCTGCGAGATCAAAGATTCCAAAGGAGCTCCGTAACTGCACGCATACCTGAACTTCATGTCATCCCGTCTCTCTCGACACAAAACCTGCTCAGATACTTCCATTCCACCTCTACGACGCCTGAAGCGAAAGAAATCTCAGACAGTTCACGTCATCATCATCGCTTTATTCGTAATTTTAGGCACAGCGTGTTTGTGCCGGATTCAGACGAGCGATGCAGATTAAGCAATGACGTCAAGACATAGCTAAAGTCGAAACGGACTCGAGGACTGGTGATTCTGTCTGGATTAACGAGAACCGGCTCGAGTGACCATTCATAATCAACTTTTATCCTGGGGATACACCATTAACACCTTTAACTTGCAAAAAAAAAAAAAGGCCTTCATATGTTTCGTGTAAACTGGAAAACTCGGACGTTGCTATCTCGATCCATACGAGTCCATACCATCGATTCACAAAGAAGGCATTCCGAATTTTCTTCAATTCATGCATCTTCAAAGTGAGGGACAGCACCCTGTTCAAGTTTATCACGACACTGCTTCAAATGTGCCACCTGGGCTCTCCGTTCGCTACATACCCTGCAGCAGAAATCGTCCACGAAGACCCGCGACGGTGTCATCGTCTCTCCGCTTGAAAGGGAAAGGCAACAGTTGGTGGATCATCCTCCATCTCGTTGGAATGTGAACTGTGAAAACAGCGAAGGTGCGTGGTGGCCATTTTCTCTCTTTTTTTTGTGTATTTTCGTAGACCTTTTTGGGTGAGATTTAATGCCCTTTTGGAGTGAGAATTCGCTCTGGAGTTTCGGCCACTGGATATTAAGGGAGAGATGACCCTGTGTAATCCTTGAAAAAGTTCGTTCTCTTTGCCAATCTAAGTTTAAGAGAAAACTGCAAATTCACGGCAGTAGCGGTTTCCTCATCAAAATACCTGCCAATTCCCCAAAATTTCTGACCCGACCAGGAAGCAAGCACGCGTCTCCCACAGCCTGGAGAAAAGTAAATTTGTGTATCTCGTCTGAGCGATCGTTATAGGGGGGAGGAACGGGAGGGATGAGGCCCTAAAATGCAATGGCAAGATGTACGTGAGCGGGAATGCACGAGTTCACTTCATTCTTTAAGCTGTGACAAATTAGATAAATGCATTGCTTATTGTTTGTTGGCAATCTTTAGGATGAATCAGAAAATATTGGGAATTTTGTTCTTTGCTACATTTTCCTCAACTTTGCAAGTTCATCGACCATGTTTGCAAGTTTTGAGTTATACTATCCCCATTCCCGTCGGAGTCAATTTGCTGGGCGCTTTCTTTTGAAAAGCTTTCCGGAAACTCATCGTCGGGAGAATGCGGTACGGTAAAAGAAACTATTCCTTAATTGGAAATATTCCTGTGAACTTGTGAGAAAAAAAAAACTTGTAAGCACATCACATGATCACCTTCATGCCTTTCAATTGTATCCGTATTCTGTGCATATTTGTAGGATTTGATTGCTCATATTTTGTGATTTTCCAGGATTTTCATGCTTAAAAAACAGTCATGGGTATTGACAACAGGTCAGGTCAACAGGTAAGAAAGTACGCGAACTAGCAGCAGACTTGAGGCCTGAGGATATCCATCCTCCCTCCCTCCCTCCTGCTGTGGCCGAGTCCACATTCTGTGGCCTGCGAGATCAAAGATTCCAAAGGAGCTCCGTAACTGCACGCATACCTGAACTTCATGTCATCCCGTCTCTCTCGACACAAAACCTGCTCAGAGGGGGGGGGGGGGGGGGGGGAGGATGGATATCCTCAGGCCTCAAGTCTGCTGCTAGTTCACGTACTTTCCTTCACAATTATTGAGGCTATGAAACTATACTATGAAACACTTTCAAACGGAATTCGCGTTAGGAGCTGTGCATTCCGTCCAAACTGAAATTCGGTGTTGCTGTCACTTTCTCGACGATCAGGGATCATGTAATCTTGCTCTTAATTGGCCGAATCAGGAATGAAGCGCTCTCGCCGCAAACTGTGGAGATTTCTCTCCCTCCCGAGATGAATGTGCGTGGTTCTGGCCCGTGCATTTTCGCTTTTCGAAGAGGTCATCTCTGGGGCTAATGGTGCTTCCATTGCAGCATGAATTCCCTCGGTGTAAACTCAACCATATCTCGCAAACGAAATCGAGAACGACGTAGGAACAAGAATGAAGATTCCCATGCATACTACAAAGCGAATGTTAAGGGTGAGTGTAAGGTGTGCGATGGGTGAAAAATGGGTGTGCAGGCTCTCCTTTCTATCAGGTGGGTGCATGTGAGCACCGTCGGGGTATGCATTAGTCCTTTCAACTGAAAATCAGGAGTTGCGCTCACCCCTGCCTGAAGGCTAATCGGGCTAATCCTCACCCCAGTGAGGATTAGCCCGATTAGAGGACCAAACGGCCCATTGCTCGCCGGTCGGTGCGGCCGCATGGACTTCAACCTCCAACCTTCAACCATGGACCTCGCAAGTAACCCGTGCGAAATCTGATCGCTGCAGAACGCCCTGGACCTGATCGAAAATGCGAAAACGGGGAAAACCCGTTTGGAGTCTCCGAGCGCGAGCCGAAGTAACGCTGTCATCCCACGATTGGAAATTTTTGAGTAGTGACGAAAATAAATGAATTGATGGTAAGGAGATGCAAAGAGAGAACCGGAAGGCAGATCGACACCAGTTTCCTCTTCGGACCATCACCGACGTACCAGTATGTCGACCTGTTACATGCACTAACTCCTGAAAAGCCATCTCCGTCGTCCTAACCTTTCTGTCCGCAAGAGTCAGCGTTGGTTCCTGCTGCATCCCACGTTGCGCGATGTGGGCTCGAGGCCATTTTGTACAACGTGCGTCATGGAAGTGCAAATTAGCCGTACGTTCCAGCAAGACAGCCGAACGTTCTAACTCCACCCCCAGCAGCTTAACGGCAAACCAAGTTGGGAACGCCCTGGTACATGGTTGCAGGGAACAGGCAGAAATTCAGACACGAACGAACCAGTGTCTCTAAGGAATCTGCCGATGGGGTAAGCGTTTTTTTCTTCCTCTATTATTCGTCACCTTTTCTTCTTTCATTAATAATTTTTTTTAAACATGTAACTATTAACAATTTTCTTCCTTCGCAAATAACTTCATAAAAACGAACAATTCGTAATACAAAATTTCATTATAGAAACATTTTTTAGTGTGCAGACGGGCGGGAACGAAGAAAAAAAAAATATATATATGTATTTGTTTTAGTGCTATGATGTCCACAAAAGCGGACACGATATTTCAGTGGAATTCGTGTTAAAAGGGGTGTGTGAAATAAATTAGAATCATTTCCCGGCAGACAGACGCAATACAAGAAAGGGAAACGGAAAGGAATCGGAAACGAGCAGACCATCGTGTGGATCCAAAAATATAACACTGAGTCAACAAGAAGAGGACTCCTTCGCGTGACATTCGCATCTACGTCCCTTGCAGCTCTGTTGATCCTTCTCCAGGTCATTTCCTTCCGAAAAGGACGCCCATGAATGTTGCAGCCCAGCTGCACTTTCCATGCTCTGGTGGAGGAAGAAAAAGACCTGAGAGGGAGGCGAACGAGAGGTGTATTGTGGTGAGAGCATCCATGGAGACCATGCTCTTCTCAACTTCCACCTCTCTTCTCCTCTTATTCCAGGTTTCCCAAGGTATTCATTTTTTCTTGACTCTCGCCTTTGATTTCAACTCGCACCCTCATTTCTTGCCAATTTCCCATGCCTCTAAATATCATGAGTTCAACAGTTTTTCATTAAGATATCCGGCTAGACTTCCAGATTATAAATCCAGATGCGCTAGTATTATAGTTCAGAATATATTGTAGAATAACAATGAAGGACATGAAAGAACGTATGTGTTTCTTGAACTTAAACGCACTTATGCATGCATAAATTATACCTTCTTGATATGGGGAAAAAATTACTGCCGTGTAAACTTCGTTTGATGATTTTGTTCTACAGGGGCCTGGGTCCCTCCAATAGAGGAATATTCTGCACCACCTTGGACCGCGGATTTCGGGAAGTTCCTTGCGCAATTCTTCATGGCTGAGGGCTTTCAAAATGTCATCGTCTTGCTCGACTACAAATCCTACAGTTTGAGCTCTGATGCATTTATAATTGAAGGACCCACGCTAAAAAAAATCAAATTATGCATTGGAAATTTAAATTTGAGCATTTTTAACCTCAGACGAAGGAGAGAGACAGATGCTGATTGATGCGCTGCAGGAAAAGCCGATATCGATTCTGGTCTTCGGATTGAGAGACGAATATAGCATGCAGTCTGTAAGTCTACCAAAATGGTCTTTCTAAATAATAATAAAAAAAACAGGTATGAATTAAAAACCACCCTGGAAAATGAGGGTTGAAAATTTTGCTCCTATTCATCCTAGGAAAGAATTTCCACTTGAGCATAACCTTCAAAGACATCCAAGACTCGCTCACGTTTCACGCGGTTGGCAGGAAGGCTCTGATTTATTGCTTTGCATTCGCAGAAATCACCATCACATTCGTGGGATTCGTAAATATGCACATTCATTTTAAAACTTTTTCATCCTTATTTGCTTAAGACTCACGTCAGGAAATCAACTCCACGATCCCAGAAAGTGTTTCAGCTGAATTCCAAGTGTAATCCAACACCAGACACCATGACTGAGTTTGGCTCGGAAAAAAGATATAATAATAAAAAAAAATAGAAAACGGACGAGTCAGTGGTTTCGAAGCTTTTCTTTTTTTCGGCACGCTTAAGAACATTTGAAATTTTCCTGGCACATTAAGCCATTTACTTACCTTCAATGGGAAACTTGAGTTTGCTTCGCTGAACAAAGCAATTTTGTACGAGGCGGGACTGTTGGCGGGAGAAGGTTTTCCTTCGTGTTCTTGATTGTCATCAAAGCCGAAAAGCTCAACTCGCAAGAATAAGTAATAGACAGGAGAGATGATGTCGATCCGGGCGCAAGGAAGATCGGAGTCCCCCAGCTGAAACACGTTTAGTTTTATTCTTTGTCAACCCTCAAATCTCAAGACACACCTAAGCCTTAAACCGGCCCCCCGCTGGGAACCACTGATCCAGAGAGATAATCAGCAAGTCAGGCCGTTAAGCCACGTGAACTCATGAAACGAAATAATCAATTATATTATTGTTTGACCTTGAGGGTGGTGGGAGGAGGATGAAACAGTTCGGAAAAAGACTAGACCAAAGCAAAGGCCCCGTATATCCCGTGCTTACTTCATTTCGACACAGCTAATGTAATGGCAAATTTGTTTGTGCATATTGATCCCCCAGGTTACACATTCCAGGCAATTTCTTCCTATGCATCTAAGAATGCGAATCGATCTTTGATTTTTCAGTTTCTGGGCACCATGGAGGCGTCGAAACGAGTGACATTCTGGAATTACGGGATCTTGGTCGTGTCACGTGACCAACAACTCGGAATATCTCTTCTCAAAAAGGTCCGTGCCTTTAAACATATATGTATCTAGCAGCTGCGCAGAAACAAGGGGAGGTGGGGGCGACTCCCCCCCCTATGGCCCGGCTAGTATTTGACTTGTGACAAAATAGCATATGCATTAAATTTTATTGCAGCCAGTGAAATAGATACTCAAGTTCTCACCGTAGACGAAAATAAAAAAGCGAAAGGACGAGGAATGGTGGTAGGTGAGGGGGGGGGGGGGGGGTAGGAACTTTGGAACCGATTTCTGTATCCGCTCCTGTCTAGCATTGTAAGCTGTTTTTCATTTTTGGTGACAATTGGTAGCAATCAATTACACTCCCTCTCACAAGTGAGACGCAGATCAACGTGTTATAATCGATTCCTGTCAGAGTTACAGAGCAATCCATCATAATCGCCCCATATCACTCTAATGTCTCAAGCCCGAACTGTTCATCGCGCAGATCCGGGCGAAGGATTTGATCAGGCGGCGATTCCTCTACGTTTTCACGGATCCATTGGAGGAGGAGATGGATGAATATCGGATCATCATCGAGCAGATGCGGATCGTCTTTCTTCAACGGGGATTCCTCGTTCAATCTCCGAGAGTTCTGAAGTAGTTATATAGTGTCACTCACGCATATTAGTATAATATGATGTCCCATACGTTGGTAAAAAAATAAGAAAGGGATCGGTTATTGTCACGAATCAATGAAATTTTGTGCTATGGTAGAAGGGTGGAAGTTTTCTCATGCTTGAATGCCCCTCGCTCCTCTCTCAGAGTTCCCAGGGCAAAGAATGGAAACGGAACGAGACCGCAGCTGAAATTCGGCGGGGCTTGACATTCATTCCCTGGCTAGCATAGTGACGCAATTAATGACGCAATGAAAGATTCCGCTAACTTCTTTCTCCCACTTGGCCGAATCCCCCAAATTCCTTGTCTTTGCTTATTTCTTTCTCATTTTAAATACTTACTACGCGATACGCACGTCTAGACATGCGCAGGGACATAAGTGACATATGTAAACAGATTAAGCTGATCAGCATGAAAATCATAATCATAATGGTAAATCATAATTGTAAAACTTTTGTAATTTTCGGACAATAATAATTTTTAATAAAAAATTATAAAAATCGGAGGTTCCTATGATGCAGTTTTTAAGCATTGAAGATCTAAGCAGGGAGTTGCATTAATCAAAGCCATCATAGCAAAAGAAACATAGTTTAGGCTCCAAGTACTCTTTTTTTGCTTAGCAAACAGATCGAAGTGAACCTTCAATTTACTCCTAATTTCTTCCAAGAGTATATTTCCGGGGTCAGTTTTGGGATATGTAAGACTACATCGTTTTCCTTCCATCGAATTGGGGATAATTTATTGAGGAAGTAGTCCAATCCTCAAATGGCGTTGGCAATCGTTTTAATAGGTTCTTTAGATCGAAAATTAGTTTTCCTTGTCTGGTGCACCGATTGGGAGAAGAGATTGGGAAGATGATTAACACCGTATCCCCATATGACTTCATCCTTCCTAGCCTGCACGTGAGCGTGTACTACAACCAGGCGTGTCCTTCGCCGTGTCCTCGTCCAGTGAAGGTGAACGATTGGTCCATCCACCGGGGATTCTCTTCTCTCCCTCCTCTGCCTCGACCTGAGAGTGTCTACCGGAACCTTCAGGGCCGGACTTTTCGCCTTCCTGCCATTCAAGTAACAGTTTACGAATATACGATTTCGAATACCTGGGGAATGGTGTAGGTGTTCGCGTATAATCTTAAACTTGTTATCGTAACTCGATTTTATTTACACCATCCATTTATATTTTCATCTTCAAAGTTTTTTTTTTCCCCCATCCTGATGCTGCCTGTTTTATTTTTGCAGAAGGCTCCGTTTTATCGCTATGAAGTTGCCGAAAACGGGTCCATCCTGAACCCGAGAGGAAGAGATCACCAGGCTGTTGTTGCGCTCGCCCATGGACTCAATTTCACGTTTGTTACATCTCCAGGAATTTTTAAAATTCTTACCTCAGATTCATTAAGATTAAAAGGCATAAAACGTGCTAGGAAAATTGACGGAGTGGTAAAGATAAACAAATACTGGGTGATCAAAGAGTCCCCCTCCCCATGGGAGTACTTAGCATTTTAAAATTAAATTTAGCAATAGTTGCATTGTAACTTCTAGTTTCAATGTAGAGTTTCTCGGAAAAAGTTTTTTTTCCTGAATCGACACTTGAAATGAAATTGAAATGCCACTTCTAGGTTGTTATGGCAACGCGAACAAGTCCAAAATTGGAATGGAAAAAGTTGCCAAATCAATTGTAAATTTTTCCCATACCAATTTTTCTCCACGAGTGAATTTGAAATGCAAATAATTATTCTCGCTTCATGAGGTGTCTCTCACTGTACTTGCTATGTTGACATTTTGCTTAACAAGAAGTGTCTGTGATAACTTCATACGTATTAATGGTGCCTTCTATTCTGAATGCGGAATAATGAGTTTTTAACACCAAAACATAGCCTGAACGAAGAGCGCGCCCTCACAGTCCAATGCTCGCTTTCAGAACAGGAATTGAAGCAGTGGAGGCTAAGAAACGAGGATTCTCATG
>CAJPEV010005436.1:0-15039 GCA_905338385.1 Darwinula stevensoni
ATGTATATGCCAATTCCTTTAATTTGCTAGACTCACCTTCTGGCCTTACACCGGTTATGTGGGGTATTTTCAACCACAACGCTTTGCAGCTATTTATGTGTTTAGTGTACAACCCTCCCAGGAATTCCCCGTCATGGACCGCCAAGTTTTTTGACCTCCTTCATGAAGACATTGCCACCTTTTGTTCTACATTCCCTAGCACGGAACTCTTGATATTTGGAGGTCTAAATTTAGGATTGGAGGCTGGCAGGAACCAGCATACTCGGACCATAATGAATTTGGGTACCCATTGAGATACATCCTTGCTAGAGGTACCAATGACAACTTCATATCAGACCAGCAGGATGGGCTTAGACAATTAGAGTCTCAGAACTATATTTGTTGAGTGGACGTTTTAGCGACAGGATCAGTAGCTACACATTTATAAATGACAATGGATGCAGTACTATTGATTACATGTTAGCTTTTGGAGATTTCTTTGACAGAGTACTTGATTTTACTATTATTTCCAGAATCGAATCTGATCACTTACCCTTGTCGGTCCTATACAACCTAGGGAGTAATGGCACTCACGACTCAAACATCCAAAGTGACAGTACTAGCACTACCATTACACTCATGCCAAACAAATGGACTACAGTCAGTGCCAAGGTGGTGGACATAAGGATATATAGGTTTGAATTTTGTTCTGCTTTAGATAACTTGGCCCACCCCCATTTCCTAAAATGAGAATTGAACCCATGAACAAAGGAGTTTGACCGCATTAGTAGGGGTGAGCATCGAAAACGGACGCCTTACATCGCAGAGCGCCGAAGGCGCGTCCATAGCGAGTTTGTTTGCCCGAAGGGCAAACAAACTCGCTAGTAACATACAGATATGGAGGATTGTTATGCCCAGGTTGCCTTTTGAAAGGAAACCTAACCCACTTCTTTACTGCGAGTACACAGCTGATATTCGAGCACAACATGAACTAAGTTGGACCATGGTACGTGAAATAGGAGTAGTTGAAATTTTAAAGGATGTTCCTTCAGAGACCTTTCAAAGGCTTTATTCCACTTCCTTCCTCGGCGTAAAAACGACTGCTGTGCTGCTGATGAAGTATAACATAGCCCCTACATATTCATACACAGTGATACAAGACCGACGCACTATGCCCTCGCAGGCACACAGATCACACCTCCCATAGGCGTATTCTCACCCCTGCTCTGTTACATGTCGTTTAAGTTGCAATGCATTTGTACTCCATCTAGGTAAAAGGGAATTGCCAACCTCTTATTGTTTATTGCAACATTTTGTTTGTCTTGGTTTTTTTTTTTTCCTACTGCACCTGATATAGCCATTGCTTCATCAGGAATAAACATGATGATGATGATTTCTCTTCAGCCGCCTTCGACGCAAGCGCGACCAGGTCATCCCTTCGCGATCACGCGTCCTTACCTGCCAAGTCGTGACCGCTCTGTTTTCTTACTGTGTCATTCGTTGAGTCGTTGGCGACAAGGCAGGCACCCAGAATTTTGGCTTTGTAATATTGTTCTGGCCTAAATTTCGGATATCCTATTTTTATATTCTACATGCTCCATAACAATGAGTGAATCCGACCTTGAAAGAATCTCATGTTGACTTGTGAGTCATGGTGACTGTAGTCGAAATGAAGAATTCAAGCAGTGGTTTCATGAGGAATCGCTGAGTTATTCACCTTTGCAGAGGAACGCGATTTACTTCATTCAGATCTGTCTCTCGGGATTTAGGATTAGGATGAGATATCAGGATTGGATCGTCCGTCCACTGTTCCTGTCAGCCTGGAATATTTTATATCTCTGAAATTCAGGGTTTCCCATAAGTCAAGCATCATAGGGAAATTCACATTTTATAATGACACTGAAAAACATGTGTTCAACATGTTTACCATTATTCTTAATGCAACGTTACCATTCTCCTTGAACATTCCTCAACTTTGCGTTATTGGCTGCCAATACAGATAGTCATTGAATCTCTCAGCAACCTCTCACTGACTGTGTTTCACACATTTGTCCGCGGTTATTGACATCTTCCACTATCAGTTTCAATACTCAAATCCTGGAGGAAAAGAAAAACAAAGCAAAAAAAAACAACGGAAATTAAAACTTGAAATTTCCCATGATGCTGTACATCCACGTAAAGAGAAATATTGACCGCGTGTTTAGCATTATCATCAGCTGTAAGGGTCTCTAGGCTCTGTGTTTTTTTTTAAATACCTAATAATGCTTTCGTTGAAACGAAGAAACAGGTGGTGATTGAGACTCGACTCCATTCGGTCTCATCCCCCCCCCCCTCCCCCATTGAAGAACCCCCTCGGCGGCGTCGGAAGCGCGAAGACCGGACGGCGACAGTCAGCCATCGAGCAAGATGACGATCTTTGTTCAACCTTCCGGAAGGCCTGCTTCTAGACTCAGCAGTCGGGAGTCCCAGGGGTATGGATTTTGCCTTTCACGCGTGAGCGTGGAAGCAGAACAAATGTCTCTGACCTTTTCACTGACATGTTTTCAGACGCAAATTGTTACCCCAGTGCACAGTGTTGTAATTACTTTATAGAAAGCTGAAGCCTTTTTTCTAGATGAGTTTCCAGTGCTCTATCTCTCAATGCTCTAATTTCTTCAAAACCGACTTGACCCAAGAATAAAACCGTGATTGATCCGTTCGGGCTTGAGGGAGCCTTCGATGAAGAATTCATTCCCAATGCTCTGTTGATTACAATCAGGAATCGCCCGAAATATCGGACGTATATCATACTTCAAATCGCTGGGTTCTCATCGCATCACCTCGTGATCAAGTGCCCGTGAAGATTTGGGCGTTTCTGGGGCGTAACGCTGGAGCTACAGCAGGCACGTGAAAACCAGCTGCATGATTGCTGTTCAACATGAGAGTGAGATTTCACGTTGCTCCAGCAATATCCCTCTGACTACTTTTCTTGTAACGCTGACTTGTAATCGCATCATGAGGCGATGCGATGAGAAGTCACTATGAGATCATTTGGAACGGGTTCTCTATATAATTCGATATTTTGGGTGATTCCGGGAAGTAAACAAAATTAAGAATTCATTTTTTACGTTCCATATTTCTTCAAAATTCTATTTCTTAATTTTGGCCAGGAAGATGCCCATTTGACCCACTGTGCACCGGGGTAACAATTTGTGACTGAAAACTGCCAGTGAAAGGGGTAAAACGGCACTGTAAGCGATGTCGGACAGGGTACGACATTGTACTTCAAAGGATTTAAATCCGTCCCACCAAGCCTAGGTTCTGGGAAGGTAGGCTTGTAGGCTCATCAGCTATAAGGGCGAGTTACGAAACATCCCTGGGCTATGGCATGGAAAGAAAAGGGCTCGTAGGCGCATTAGCTGCCAGCGTATGATCGGGAAATGCAAATATTGATAATTATTGACTCATGAGCTACCTGGTTAATCTATTTGAGGGACAAAAGCTTTATAGGCCAATGGCCACATCTACCATGGGAAACGTCGGCGTTTTTAATATTGGATGTGTGGATGGCTGAGAACTGCAATAGGACCGCTTGAATCATTCAATTGTTGAATGAAGTAACTTATCCTGAATGTAACGGGTAAAAGTAGATTGTTATGAGCATTATTCTAAACATGAAGTGCCCATTTTTGTATGCAATCGATTGTGCCGCATAAGAGTAGTAGGCTTTTTCGCTGCTTCCATGAGACTAGGTTGATACTGTCACGAAGGATTCCGGTGGTTTACAAATGCGAATAGTTCCATGTGAATTCAAGACAATCTCTGACATGTCCACCATGGGCGGAAGCACAGCGCATCGAAACATCTTGACAAAAGGGTAGAGGTGCACAGAAGAGTTTTCTGATGCGGATTTGCGTTGCATGCAATTTTGACGGGAAGAGAAATACGATTAGAAATGATGCTGTACAACGCAGCGTTGTGCTTTATTGCATCTTTGTGACTACGTGAGATACAATAAATATCCCACAAAATGAATACCTCGGGTTCCGAGTGACTGGATTGCTCCTCGTTCTAAATAGAGGTCGACTTGGTCCCCTATTTGGAGCTGGAGGAGAATGGATTGGCCAAGCATTTGCCCTAGGTTCGACTCGTTCTCTGAGAACAATGTGGCTTTGGCGACTTCATTACTCCTAAGAAGTACCTGAACCGTTTCGTGCGTCATACAATGAAAATGAAATGCATAGATGCCGTCCAGAGGGGCGGTAAAAATCCCGCTGCTCGGATCCATTCCGTTCCCTATGTTCACCTCGGCAAAATAAAAAGGAATTATACCAACACTTGACCAACCGTCAACACGAACGGCATCGAAATAAACGCCCTCCTCGGCGATGCTGGCACCTGTGTATACCTGGAATCCCACGTCAGTATCTTCCAAGTCCATCCGACACAGCACAACATCCAGTCGTCCTTCTTTGGTGCTGATGAGGTAATGACCTGTGCGAGTGTGTCCGGCACGACGGAGAGATGAGCAAGATTCCGCTGGGTGGTTTGGCTGATTATTATGGCCCCTGCACATCAATGCTCCCAGAGTGTGGTTCGCCTTTTGGTTCTCCGACTGCAGCCCGCCGAATCGGAGCTCTGTGATAGGCAAAGCTCCACTGTTGGTGATGGTGCCCAAGCCTGATCCCCCCTGGGAGGCTTCGGCGTCGCAATTGCCAGATTGGATGCAATCCACGCAATCGTCGATGATATCGCGGATGTATATATTTTCTCCTTCTCGGGGACCATTCCAGTAATACTGAGGGTCGCCGTGACGGTCCACCCACCATGCGTAGTTGGTGTCTCCTGTAGTCTGGGCCGTGGGATAGCAATTGTACTGCGAGGAAAATGGTCATGGTATCAAGTGGAAAGAAAATGGTAATCAAGTACTCGTAGTTGCTTCATATTTTATATTGCGGAAAAAACTTGTTTGTTTCTTTTTAAAGATAAATATGCAGGAACGCAGCCAATTCATTAGTGAAGTGCTGTTAGTCGACACACCATTTTCCCCCGCCATAATTGAGAAATATATCATCTTTAAAAATTAAAAGATCATACTATAATTGAAACAAACAAGAAGTTGCAAAGAGGTCCGTGCTTGAAACAGTTTCCGAATCCATGCGGAGAATAAGTCTAGTGACTAGATGTTTTTTTGCTTATTGATAAACCTTATTACCTCGTACCTTGTGGATGTTCGACCCATAATTATAATTTTTTTTTTAAAGGGAAACGGCCCCCACTCCCCCATCTCTCTTATTCCACTTCAACTTTTCCTTCTTCCCTTTTCATGTCTCCCCTCTTGCACTCCAACCAAATCATGCCAGACAGTAGTAAATGGCTTCTTTTTTTTAGTGAACCCTCTCGTGTAAATGCTTTGGCGATGATGTTTTATCGAAGGCACACCTAGATAGGTACAACATCAATGACTCACCCTTATTTGTTGCTCACATGACTTCGATAGTTCGATCAATGCATGGACCTGCTTGATTGACGCATCGTAAGTAATTCTGCGACTATAGCAGCCAGGATCAGGACAGTGATCTATCTCCGTACTTTCCATCGAATCGTGGAGAACATTAGTGGTTGCTGAATAAGAACGAAAAGGAAGTTTACAAGGGGCCAACAGCGAGTAGTCTTTCATTCATGGTTTAGGTAGACCTAGCTGTTAAGCTTGCTGTTGTTACCTGTCTCCATTTCGCAGAATACTTTTATGGGTGGATCGCCTCGTAGCACTCCATCGGGGTCCACAAGGTAGGTTCCTGACCGTGACACGCCAAGCTTTGCGAGAGTCTCGCACGTTGGGGGCACTGTGAAACAAACATCGTATGCCGAAAATTAGAGACTTGAAAATTATTTGAATATTTTGTGAATATGTAATTCACCAATTTGCCGAGTGACTGCCTCCAGGTATTGCAGCCTATCCTCTACAGTATTCTCCAGGTGGGACTTGAGGTATTCGTTGTCGATCTTTAGTTGTATGTTATCGTGCTTCAGTTGTTCATTATAGAGCTTCAGGTGCGAATTGTCGAATTTCAGTCGTGCATTGCCCTCTGCGAGCTCTTCAATCTTTGCCATGACAGTTGATATTTTCTCCTCCAAGTCGGCGAGACTTCTCGGTTGAGGAATAGAACTGAATGGAAGTTTCTAAGCAAAAAAACATGATTGCATATTAACCCGCACCCATTAAGTGACTTTTCGGTCCGCCTTACCTATAATTCTGCTATCTGAGCCTGACGTGCGCCGCCTACAAGCCTTTATTTAGACCATACATTATGGTTAAGTTTGTAAGAAATGAACGCGAAAGAAATGAGGTGGATGCCTGAACAACAATCTAGTAGAGCTGAGTTTTAGTTTTCAGGCATATGGCTTCCTAACATAAATGTGTTTCCTTCAACTATTAAAGTTTTGGAATGTGAAGTGCTGTGCGAATTATATTTTAAATTGGCAGTAATCGTAGTATTCGGCAAAAATGTTATCTGCGGAAAAAATTAGGTTCCCACGTTATCACATGCATGCTTGTTGTTAAAAGGACTATGTGGTCCCTATTTTTTTTAGATTCAACGTACCTAGGATTTCTAGAAATGAAATACTATCAATTTTGGCAAAATGACTCGCGAAAGGACTCAATAACGGAGATTTCCGTGAGTGGTACGCAAAGTGTTAAATACGAAGTCGTCCTCGTGACTGCAGGTCTGCAAGTATCTATTTAATTGTGACTTGATGACATTATTGATAATATGCATATAGATATTCCACCTATGCATTAGCACGTTAGCAATTTCGAAGGAAAAGTCTATTCTTACGTCATAAATTTAATGAAAACTTAGAATTTGTAATATTAAGGTTGAGGTCCAAGTAATGAGCGGATTTGAATGGGGGTGAGGTAGTTTTCTCAACCTTCATGCAATCTGGATATAGTTAAAGAGGTTGCTTCAAATGTCGGGCTGTTTACAATTTCCTCTTTCAGGATCCAGCCATAAAAACGTTTGCAAATGAAGGCGAAAACTGTTCGAGGCTTTGTCAACGGTCACAATGACAAATTTGTTCTGAACCTCTCTAAAAGTAAGAAAGTATCTAAGAGGAAGGTACAAAGAGCCTCTCTATGAATGATGTTGAATGATTTGATGCATTATGTAATATTAACGTTTTTAATAGTTTTTAGAATATTATTTTAGGTGTATGGGGATAAATCACTTGCACTGGAAATTTCAATTGTCTAGTCGGATAATCGATGATCGTGGAGTTGACTGTGTGCTTTCCAAGGAGCAGTTATGTTTGAGAGAGGGAAAATACGGGTTCGATTTCTATGTATGTTACACTGGTCAGGGAAGTCGGCTATGTCTAGCGGTCTGTCAGAGGCATTCTAGTAATCATGCCCTAACTTGGAGACGTAAATAGGTCATCCTATTTTCATAAAGGGTTCTCATCGGGAATATGAGTTTTTTTAATGGCCTGTGCTCCATGATACTGTCTCAAATACAGGGTATGTGGATAACAACTGAAGTGTCCGAGTTTATTGGTTACTATAATGAAACTCGGCGAGACATATGCTAAGGTACTAAACTGTGAGGGGCGATTACAGGGAAAAAGGGAAGGGTACTTCTGTGTACTGTACGAAAAGCGAGTCCATCTACTGGCCCGAATGGGAGCTTCAACATGTCCCAAAAACGGTCTAAGTGCGGTCGGGCACATTGGATCATCGCGTAGGCCCAATATTGGATCGATGATGGAATGGAAATATTGCCCAAGATGTAGCCAACATACTCAATGCTGGTGCACCATTGAGCCAATATGTGGTACTATTGGGGTATTTCCTTGACGAATGAAGTGCGAAAAATGGCGAGCCAATGTAGACCCACGAATGAGCCGAGCATGCCTGCCAATGCCGATGATTTCCCGACGTTGTCATGAAGGGGCTATTGTTGGACAAAGCTTTTTGGCAATGTGGGATATCTCGTCTCTGAGAGCTGAAGTGCGAGTAACGATTCCATGAAAAGGTTTTGAAATTAATTTTTTTTCCTATCATATCAAGCTTTAGGTCTAAACTTTGTGCAATGGGCGAAACTCGTGCGTGGCTGCACTTCCATTTGCTTACGTTTCCGAAACTGCATTCGGTTGATGCCGTTAGTACGACGATGAATAGACTTGGTAAGCCTCTCAATTTTGTGACATACATCCTGAAACTATTTCCTCCTGCCTGGAAAGAAAAGAAGGTGTAATGGTCAATTGTAAGGAGAAGTGAGCGCCCGTTGGGCACAACAACGTTGTGTCAACATTGATAAAAGATTGAAATGTTGTGACATGGTTGAGACTTCCACATTTAAATAGGTTCTACCAATCGGCGCGAGATGGCGCCTAAGCGCGGATTTAGCGATTTTCACCCTGGTACTATTGGAATGAGTCCCCTGTATTTTTCACACAGTACCAGATCTTTTCCTACGTGCAACATAAGAAAAGGCTTTGGAATTCCTAGATAGACTTGTTTAAGTAGATAACCCGGCAAAGGAAGACTTCAAGTACTACTGGCCAGGGGGTCCAAGGAGACTTGCTGAATTTTCCTAATTTTCTACATGTCACTTACACAGGCTTCCACTTACGCTCTTGTAATTCTTTCGAGAAGGATGGAGCGTGATAATCTGTCTGCGGGGATGTGCCTGGCTCCTCTCCTCAAATGAGATATATCTGGGGATGGTGCTAGACATGTATCATAGTTCCTCTGCTCGGTGGAAAAGGTTGCGTCATGTATTCGCATTAGCAGTTTTTTTTTACGATAAAAAATTCTCTAATTATGGGGTGGGTTCGCAAATAAACTGGTTAGGCTTCGGTTGTGCGTCGACTCAGACTCTGCGCGACTGAGGTGGGAAGCACGGACGCGCGTGCTCCAGTATCTACAGTCAATAGCACTCACTAAGTACTGTATGTAAAACTGGGTTTGTTTCACGGATTTGCTCTCCACGGCCTTTTCACAGAACACATCTCCCGTGAAAATATAGGGACTCCTTTACCCAACTCGAATTATGATCCAGTAGAGGAAATACAATCTCATCGTGACTTCTTCGGGATGCATGTTGTTCAATGGAATACTATCATCCCACCTGGGGATCCTTCCTTGGCCCTCCAGAGGGATTCCTCTGTGGGATGACAGAACCTAACCCTTTTAATGCCAGGGGAACGTCGTTCTTAGCCTTCGAATTGCTGCGGGGCACTAAAAGGGTTAAAGTACTATCATGAACCTAATACACATTCAATTTCGTCATCTAATCGATATTAGTGCTCGTTTAGACTAAGAAATAGGAGGAGGTAGCCTACTGTGATGCCCAAACATTGACAATGCAATGTTGACTACGTATTTTCAATTTTGGACTATCCCAAGTAGCCCATGTTCCCAACTTGCTAACTTTCCAAAAGCACGAAGGTGGCGAAATACGGTCGGTTGGGAAGTACCAAGTTCTTCGGCCTATTCATAAGTGGATTTACGTGGGTTGGCCTCGATCAACGCTTTCAATACATCGCTATCAAACTCTGAAGAGCGACCAGGACGTGGTTCATCCTTGAGCGATAAATCTCCTGACGGAAACTTTGTGAACAAATTCCTGCACTGGCGATCGGTGATGGTGTCCTCTCAAAAGAAGGCTCATCTCTTCCTTGCTGTCTCCGTTGCATTTGAGCCTTGCCGGAACTCCCACAAAATGCAGTGCCGAATGTGCGTTTTTTCGTTGTCTTATTACTTCAACATGAAATTGGAAAGACACTAAATTGCATATTAATCTTAAAATTCTAGTTTTCTCTATCGAATAACATAAAACTATATATCATGTAAAACTTGAAACAAGTTACAATTGTAACGGGCCGCCGCCCTTCCAGTCATGTCGTCCAGGGGAAGGGAAAGGAGGCGTGCTGATTGAGGAGACGGACGGAAGTCAATGGGATAAGCCGAGGAGACAAGGGAAAAACGTATGAAGGGACATTATCTCAGGATCTGGATCACCATCCCCGCCTTTCCAGAGGTGACCTGCAGTTAGGATCCGGATGACAATATCTTCGGACATCCCTGTCCAGAAAACCCATGTCGCAACCAAGGGTTTATGAGACAACCTCATTTCCAAAACCATGGGTTGGACAGGTACATGTTCAGAGATACGGACCCAGAAATTAATGAAGATGATTTTGTCCTCGAATGCGTTTCCCAATAAGAACTGTTCCTGGAATTGGACAACCAGTGGGCGCAAGCTACCACCCAAGAATCCCTCCTCCAGGAACCTCCTCTGGACCCTGAAGAAAAAGGAAGAATCTTCGTCCGAGAAGTCCAGTCCCGAGAGAAGCGAGGGGACTCGGCCCTGTCCTTGATAGTGGAGTTCTTTCCTCCTCTGTCCGACCAGTGTTAGTGCCCCAGTTCGACCCTTAAGAGTAGGTCTCCGGATAAATTCTAAATCTCTCTCTCTCTCTCTTAGGCGCGTTTGCCTAGGAACTGGATAGCTCCTTATTTGTTGTCTGTGAACCTCGTGAACTAACAAAATTTTTTTTTTTTAACTTCAGTACTTTCGTTGGACAACTTGGTAACATTTAAAAACTTCTGTAATAAATTTAGGTATCAAACTCGGTTGTGGGATATTTCTTTCTCGGCCGTGAACAGGCACGAACCTTTCCTCCTGAATAAAGAAAGAGCTTCTGAAAAGATAGTTGTCAGGCGCGGGACACTAGGGAGCGAAATTGATTAACCATTTGTTTTAGGTAAGTAATAACCTGCCGCAGCGCCCCGTGCCCGTGACAATCGTTTCAAAACAGTTGGCAACAAACGGAAATTATTTATGAATTGACCTGATATATCAATATATACGAAACCGCATCCTAACCATTCACCTTTGAAATAAATAATAGCTGTCATTGGTTCGCCGTATATGAAAAGGCCTTGACAACTACATATGTTCTCGATGGTCTGCGCGTCCGCGTCGCGTGGAGACGGGAGGACAATATGAAGTGCAGGATGCCGGATACGGAATTTCATCCGTACGCCTAGCAACCCTGCATACACGACTGGGAGGAGCCGCTTTCCTCCGTTGTCTACTGTGGATCCGTCAACCGCCAGGGCTGGAAGGGAAGTGGATGTTTTCGTGGAAGATGAGCGTGCGCATTGGATCGTGTTGTCCGGTCGCTATGGTTATTGCGGACAGATGGAATGGTAAAAAAAGAGAAAAAAGTGGCAAACCGACCGTAATGTCTGGCATTTCCTCATTTTTTATTTGACATTCCCATAGGTACTAACTCCAGAAATGCCATGATCGTAATCATAAAGCCATTCTATGAAACCGTGATTATATTAAATGGAAATAGTCGAGTGTTCGATGTAGGGAAATTCTGCTTTGATACAGCTCAGAATGCATGCGAATATATCGATCCGTGGCGATTACATCCTATGTACATCGAAAGGATGACTGCTTCTGGTTTTACGAGCTGTCCTATTTCTGGACAACTAGACTGTCCATGGACAAGTTTTGGATCACCCACGGTTACTTGGGATGTTTCATTTCAACATTGCTTCAACATCGAGGTAAACTTTTTGCCCTACATTGAGGCGACATGTTAAAAAATCAACCGTTTCTTTATGTTGACACAACGTTGCTGTGCCGAATGGGCAAGCGAAATTCAACATAAACATCTCGGAAACAATGCAAATAAGTCTCTTGTAACAGGTTTCAAGGTCTCCTGCAAATATTCTCGATAAAAAGGTTATCTTTTCACAGCTTTACTCGAATCTCCATGTGGTCAACTGTAAACAAGGGTAAACTACTTTCGAGAAAAACGAGAGCCACTTACTATGTCGAATCGGTCGTATTCCGCTCAGGCAAGATTTAACTGACAAGTAATTAGGAAGGCCACCTGGCCTCCCTTTTCTACCGGTTCTTATCACTCTGATTCGGCTCAAACCCGGATCTTTCCTCGTATGTGGCAAGCTTTCCACAGGTGCTTTGCATCTCACAAGCTCTTCTCTTGAGAAAAGGAACACACAAGCCACGATTTTTTTAAATATCAAATTGTCCCATATCTCAAATGGGCTGTGTGAAAACGTTGGCCTGTTAGCCGGATAAAAATAGTTCCTAAAACTATGGTTTCTTTCTCTTTTTGAAGAGGAGAAGCTGCATCGACGAAGCAAAATGAAGTAAATAACACAATATACTCTGCCTTATGTGACATTTGATTTGGCATTTGTCGGTTGCGAACACGATGGAAATTGAAAAAAGGCAATTGTATACAGGTCGATGCAATGGCCCAGGAAGCTGCACGAGCACACTTGTAAATATGAGGATTTCCTTCGGCCAGACTTTTTCCACAAGGGAGCATCCTGACCTAAGTGCTTGCTCCTTTCCAGCCTATGAGTTGAACTATATTCCATGCTCGCTTCGAGCTCGTCTCGAAGGACCTCATGGCAAAGCTACTCAAGGGACCTCAGGTGGAGGCACATAAGGACTTGCTCTCACACCCCTTACAGAACGTTACCCCCTCGTTCCCCGAATTTTCCTGCTTTTTCGCCTAATCGTTACCTAAAGGGTCTTCTGACACGTTGAGATATGGGGAAAAAAACGGTTTTTTACCTCTGTTTTACCGTCCCAATTTTACCTCGTGGGTAAAATTTGGACGGTACTTTATTACCTTACTACTTTACTTTACTACTACTTTACTTGGAATCAGGAGAGTATAGACCCAAGAGAAACCCCCCCCCCCCATCAAAATCCATCACTTAATTGTGGATTCACTCCATCATCCAAACTGGTGGCCGACTCCATCTAGCTGTTTCCTGAAACAAGTGCGATCAATTGATTCATTCAACCTCCCAATACATTTAACCAACAACTAGACAGGATTTTGCATTGTAAATATACCAATTTTCCGACCACCACCACCTAGATGACCAGGGGCAAATCGGAGTTCGTTGGATAGAGCCTTGGCGAGGACAATCTCTGGAATACCCCTCTGAAGGGTAAGTGCGACATCTGAAATTGAAGAGAAAATGTGATCTGGTATTAAGAAAATTATTTGGTGTGTCAGCAACTCTCAAATAAATTCTATATTTTCTATGTTAGAAATGGCATGAACGGTGGTGAAATGATGTAGAAATGATCAATGGGCTTCGGTCCCGTCCAGTATGATACATTTATCGGAAAATAGGCTTCTGACATTCCCGCCTTCGCATAGCAGAATTTTCCAAGTTGCGAAGACTTGCCAGCTTCCAAATCCAGTGTATCAGAACGATACACTGGCACTTTTGTTCCCCGCTTCGTGTCAGTCAAAATTGTACACGGGAAGAATGGATCACACGCGTCATCTCGTTCAAGTGGAGTAGAAATACCGAAAGATAACTGTTGTCCGATGCAGTTACCCATTTATTCTGCTCGGCTGAGTTGTCCTGAAGTAAGCGAAATACATTCAAATATTCCATGTTCAACTCGAGACCTTAGTCAGTTTGACTTCTTTGTCACTTGCAGAACGCGTAGGGCTGCCAGATGTGACATTTAATTAATTAGGCCAACTAACTTGTTCGCTCTGCTCTCAGCACCTTAACTATTGATCCGCCAGCTGAGAGGGCTGGACGGAAACAATCACATTTACTAATTGCATAACCAAGGCTGAGTATTACTCATTAGGTCGAGGGCAATTATAATGCAAAAAGGAGAGGGTGAAGTCATTTTGGCGCGCCCCACAACCTCTCGAGAAACTCTTGAGGAAGTAATTAAATCTTTTCGAGAATGAACAGGTTCAACAATACAGGATGGAGGTGGAAGGAAAAAAACCCACAGCCTTAACAGAGGACCCTAGGACCTGGCTGAACAATAACATTCGACAAGTGCAAACTCCATACTCCCTCCATTGATTTGATTTGAAGATGCGGAAGGGCAAAGCCTTCCATCAAGCAGAAGAAGGAGGTGTGTCTGCTGTGTGGGGAGTCGGCCAGCAGGTAACATCTACTCTGTCCTGACACAAGAACGGAAACTCGCCGACCGGGTGGGCAATGGTGAAATAGAGGGGCCTTTCTGTGGTTTCATCCTGTTTTGCTCAAATTCTACAAAAAATGCCAGGCTATGGTGTAATAAGGTTACTCTCGTCGAGTCGAGGACAACAATACTCCAGTTGCAATGGCAACTGCTGAACCTGACTGCAAATTGTGCCGTTTTCCTAAGATGTCCCTATGGTAGATGTTAATTACTAAACATTTTCTTCTCATCTAATTTATATAGACGATGGTGACTGACTGACGCTAATTCTAACCATGTTCTAGACAAGATGAGAGGCTGAAACTTGGTACACACATAGCTGTTAGATTGCTAACTCCAGAAAAATTCCAACTTTGGGGGTAAGTGCCCTGGGGGCTCATTCCAGGGGGTCTCATTTTGTAAGCCTAGGTTTAACCCTCAGACGGACGCTTAGGCATAAGCCATTCTCNTAAGTGCCCTGGGGGCTCATTCCAGGGGGTCTCATTTTGTAAGCCTAGGTTTAACCCTCAGACGGACGCTTAGGCATAAGCCATTCTCAGGCTCCTCCTTGCCTTCAACAAAACGGAAGGAACGTGAATAGCTGGTGGGTTGTCGATTCCAGAGAAAGTCTAACTTCGAATGTCCAACTTTGGGGGTCCATGCCCTGGGGGCGGGTTGACCGATTTCGCAGGCCTAGCCCCAACCCATGGATGGATGCTTAGGCCAATACTACTCTCATGCACACTCCTCAAAGGAAACGGGATGGAGAATAAGTAGCTGTTGGCTTGCATACTACAGATACGGTTCGACATTGGCGGTACTTGCCCTGATGGGAATGATTCAGCAGGCCTATATCCAACCCTTGGACGATTGCTCAGGCCTACGACGATCTTTAATATTAACCATCTTAGCGTTAAAACTCTCAAGTGGCTTATGTGGTTCATATGGCTGCTATTACTCCTAATTTTTTGGAGATTGATATGCTATTAAGAGTGCTTCGACCATAGACAGGAATTGAATACACCAATGGAACACTAAACGGCACACTTACAATTGTTAATTGGTGATCCTTATG
>CAJPEV010005437.1:0-14353 GCA_905338385.1 Darwinula stevensoni
GTATACCTTGACCAGAAGACCACATGACACCATGAGCATATTATTTTCCACATTTCCACTTGAGTCTTGGAGATGGGTTCGAGATACGTGGGTAGCCATGACGCAGACAAGAGCTGCGTTATGATTGGCTGGCGACGGTCTGTCGCTAGACGCATGTGCATTCTTTAATATGCTGGCCTCCATGCTGGGAACCAACCATATAACGGAAATGGACTCGCAACTTCACTACTTACGAAACACATTAGGTCATTTCAACTAAGGCATTTTGAAACAGAAACTATAGGTCTATGCATGCATGGACTCACCGAGCATTGCCCAGGCACTGAAAAGAAAAAAAAAAAAAAACAGGAAGAGGGAAGTTTAAGCGTCGAGTTTTGTCACGTCACGTTAAACAGCGCGCCTGTCTCTCATAACCGAACTCAAGCGATCGAACGTTTGTAATCCAGATTGGAGACCTTGAAATTTTTCACGAACAACGGAGGCATAACACGTCGCCGTTGAGCTCGACAGGTACTGAGGCGGAGCGGAGGAGTCTGGTAGGTGCGCGAGCTCCGGTATCAGCTGAGCCGTGCTCATGCGCCTCCCAGCCGCCAGCGTCCTACGTCGCAGTCTTTTGACCTACTTTTCGCATCGCTTTTCCCGCCAATCTCTCTCCCTTGCACATGGGGCGCGTCATTTTATTCAGCCGCTAGAAGCTGCTGGAGAAAAAGACGCGCTCATTTACTGTATGAAGACAGCCACGTCGCCTGACGGCATTGCCCTTTCCTTTTCTCGCAGGGCCTTTTCGTGTGGTTGAAAAGTTTGGGAGACATGAAGGAATTCGTATTCCGTTCGATCAGAATGCGAAGCTGCGGGAACCCGAAACGGAGGAGGATTGCAGGGTGAGACGTGGCCCCTAAGAGGGGGGGGGGGGGGGGTTGGGGACATTGCATCTGAAATTTGCACTGTCCATACTAATTATGAACAGGTGGGAACCCTAGACGAGGCTGATCAGCCCAGAGCGTCGTAAGGTGCAAGTGAGCACACAGCTTGGAATCGTGTAATCCAGGGTGGAATCCATATTGTCTCAAGACCCGCGAGTGCGACGATGAGACGGGACGGAATGTCTGAGAACCGTAGGCGATTGCCCAGGAGAGAGGCTAATCGGGCGTAGAGGGCATCTAAGGAGACTGGATTTTCCGATTGAAGAGGGAGAGAGTGGAGGAGGACGGGGACGGGGATAAGAGGGGGGGGGAGAGAGAGGGACCGCGTTCACACGTACTTGGCGTCACTCTGGCGTCTGACAAACAAGATTCTAGGCAGGGATGTTACCCATACAATTGTGGGACTTAGAGAAAAATGACCTCCTCACTAACAGCGAAAAACGACCTTACTAACGGTGAGGATATCGCTAACCGCATGAGGAGTCATTTCTCGAGTTTCTTCTCCCCTCACATCTCCAATACCTACCGTAGTGTACCAGTTGGCTTCTCCCCGCATTACTCTTTTTTCCTCCAGCCTATCACAGAACTTGAAACCCTCACAATCATCTCACATCTATCGTCAACCAATGCCACTGGTCCTGACAATGTCAGTGCTAAATTTATTTTTTTTTAAAAGAGAGCTCAATCCATCGCTCTCCCCCTCACCCTTATCTTCAACAATTCATTAATTACGGGCGTTTTTCCATCAGCGCTCAAACATGGCAAGCTCATCGCGATCCATAAAAAAGGAGAGAAGGACATAGTCTCAAACTATCGGCCAATCACAATTCTACCGGTTATATCAAAGGTCTTTGAATAATTGGTGCAACAACGTCTCGACTCGTATCTCAACTCCATCTCCTTCATCTCACAGTCACAGTTTGGATTTCGTAGCAATCTCAGCACTCAAGACGCATTGCTTCATTTCTTGAAGGAGGTGCATTCTATCCTAAACAGAAATCAAGCAGCCGTAGGCGTTTTCTACGATATCGCCAAAGCGTTCGATAGCATCTCCCACAAATTATTGCTACAGAAGAATCGCTTATTGCTATAGAATCGCTTGGCGTCCGCGGTGTCGCAAACTCGTGGTTTCAGTCTTACCTCTCCAACCGGCAAGCAGCAGTACATCACAGGGATCATGCAGGTCGCGTTCATGTCTCAGAACCGATCAACATTACTAGCGGCGTTCCACAGGGCTCGGTCCTTGGTCCGCTCCTCTTTCTAATATATATTAACGACCTCCCCGCCAATGTTCCCAAGGTTCACCTCACTCTCTTTGCCGACGACACCACAGCCTGCCTTCCTGTTTCACGGAACTCCACGCCCACTTCTGTCTCAACATGTGTCTATTTCCATGCTATTGTCTCTAAGAACGAAGCCATCCCAAATGCAGGCGTACATTCCTACGACACCCGAAGTAAAAATGACTACCACCTTTCAATTGATTCATCCGCACTGGCAAGTAGACTAATCTCATACTTCAATTTTATCCCCAGGTCAATTCGGCAACTCAATCATACAGCCTTCCGAAGCCAGTTGAAGGAACTCTTTCTCTCACACCCGCTCTACTCATTCTCAGAATTCTTTGGTATTACCTGGTAAACTCCCCTCCTGCCCCACATCAGGGTTACTTACCCACCGTTCTCTTACTCGAGTTTCCTCTTATGTGAAGGTGCAGTCACACCCCCTCTCTTTTTTTACACTCCTCATTTTGTCATTCTCTTATCCCTCACCCCTTTTGATTTTATACTTATGTTCATGTGTTCAGCTTCGGTGTGTCCTGTTCAGTTCTGTATGTTCTGAGTGTCCTGTCCAGTTCTGTTTATTTTCTTACTTATTTTATCTTATTTATATTTTTCTCTTCACCTTCTGCCTCTTTATGAGAGTATGTACATTTGTAGTTTTAGATATCATGACGAACTCAACAGACCAAATGGTCTTGCAAGAGTGATAGAATAAATATTATTATTATTATTATTTATTGCAACTCCTGTATTTTAACTTACTTGCGATGCGAGTGCATTTTCCGTTCAAGGTGAAGAGGGTACAGTAAAGTCCGTTTCTCGCATGGCAGCAAGCAGGGGAATGCCATTTTGCAAAAGAAATTAGTGCAAGATGAGGCGCGAATCTAATCCGAAGTCAACGACCGTGTCCAGTACGTCTCATTGCCTCTCTCCGTGAGGAAATTTTCTCCCTTATGTGCCAGGTATTACACAAACAAAGTTCCCCCCTCCCACCTTCTCCCTCCTCCACAACTTAAACTATAAGGTATGGAAAAGCAAGAATGTTTCGGAAATATGAGGATTCCATTTCCCAGTCTATTTTTTTTTACATTTTAATCAACCCATCAATCCCATTACGTCGTTTCAGATACCAAATGATAGTTAAGAAATTAGATCCATAGATCACCTACGCGCAATTACGTTTCGAGAAGTTCTTCATGTCGGAGCTGAATCCACTTCTCATTCGTGGGTGAAGACAAGCGTAGCGTGAATGGGAAAAGTGGAGGAGGGGGGGGAGACACGTGCCCCGCTGCCCCCACCCCCGGCGCTATGCCACTGGGTGGCGAAAAAGATCAAACGATTTCTTTTGAAATGCGGAATGGCCTGGAAGCTCCCTTGATTTGAATGTGACCGAGAACTTCGAGGTCATCCCGAAAAAGCAAATCACGACACTCACGCGCAGAAGACGAGCAACATGTATTTTCCTGAGAAACCTCAGAAAGCAAGATGACTAAGGCTTTTTATCAGTATGCTAGTGGTAGGTGTCAACAGTCGATCGGGCCGCTAATAAACGAAAAGAGGGAGTTGATTGCAAGTGACAAGGATATGGCCAGTATACTTAACGAGTTCTTCGCTTCCGTTTTCACTGTGGAATCCGACTCGGCACCGACTTTGGAGGAGGTGACCTCGGCTCGCATCGAGGATATTTCCATCACCGAGGAGACGATCGTGAACATGATAGGGAAGTTAAAGGTGGGCAAGGCGACCGGCCCCGATGGGATTCCTGCGAGAGNGAGCACAGCTCGAGAATGATGTCGGCCGTTTCTTCGCTTCGCAATCGCCAGAGTTCTGGGCAAAGGGCATCGAGCAGTTACCCGTGCGTTGGGAACATGTCATAGACAACAATGGTCATTACATTGTAGACTGAAATTGCATTTCAATAAAGTTATAAAATTTTGAAAAATTTGCGCAGTGTTGCAAGACTTTCTTTCCAACCCAATATATACGGCAACCGCGCCCAGAGATGGCGCTAAGAGCATCAGGATTACATTGAGAGTACGTTCTATTCATTCGCCTTCCCTAACAAGAGTCATCCCCCAATTAATAATAGAAAGGGGCTCCCCAGACACGACAGTCGAGCGGCGAGAAGAGACAGCTGCAGCCAGGCCTGGTTTCTCTTCCCTCTCCCCTTCTGACCCTCGATACCGATCTGCCCTTGAAGGCACTTACATTTCCCTAAGCATCATGATTGTGGTTCCTCAAAGAATCTAAAAAAAAGGCCTTTTTCCTTGAGCCCTCTCTCTTCAAAAGTGTTCCTCGTGGATCCCCAGCAACAGCGGCTGCGGCTGCGGCGAACCCTGCACGCCCTGCGACGGAGCACCGAGCTGCTGCAGCGCCGACTGTCGATGAATTGGCCCGACCATCCCCGGCTGCTGAGAAGGCCCAAGAGCCGAAGGCTGCCGCGGACCCATGGTTTCATATCCCAAAGGCTGTCGAGGGACTCCGGTCGGCCGACTCGCCGCCATTCCTCCCACGTATCCAGCTGGAGCAAAGATGCCATCAAGAGTTTATGCCGGAGCAATCATAGATCGCTTTTTTCGAGTCACGACGAACGTTAACATTACGTCAGCCTTTTTTTTTAAATCAGGATCCTAATTTGTTACGAAACGTGGAACATAAATCTAGCAAACAGAATGCATTAAATAAAATTACATCAATTGGTCCACTCCTCTTTCTAATATATATTAACGACCTCCCCACCAACGCTCCCAAGATTCACCTCACGCTCTATGCCGACGACACCACAGCCTGCCTTCCTGTTTCACGGAACTCCACGCCCACTTCCGTCTCGACATCTTGCGACATAGTCATAGATTCTTGGACAACCAACAACGGTCTGCGCCTCAATGCATCAAAAACAATTCGAGTCCTTTTTTCCACACTCCGACGTACCGATCCCCCACTTACCTTCGCCACCTCGACCACTTTTCTCGGTATTCGTTTAGACCCTTATTTTCGCTGGGACAACCAGGTAAACGCTCCCAAGATTCACCTCACGCTCTTTGCCGACGACACCACAGCCTGCCTTCCTGTATTACGGAACTCCACGCCCACTTCCGTCTCAACATCTTGCGACATAGTCATAGATTCTTGGACAACAAACAACGGCCTGCGCCCCAATGCATCAAAAACAACTCGAGTCCTTTTTTCCACACTCCGACGTACTGATCCTCCATTCACCTTCGCCACCTCAACCACTTTTCTCGGTATTCGTTTAGACCCTTATTTTCGCTGGGACAACCAGGTGGACCATGTCTGTCGCCCCTTGAAATATGATGCAGCATCTATTTACCGTCTCTCTTCTATTCTCTCTCAGGAAGACTTTTAAAAAATGTACTACGCTCTTGCCTTTCCTCACTTGAGCTATGGACTTCTTGCCTGGGGGTCATAGCTCTGAGCGACATGTCTGTCGTATCCTGTCGCTTCAGAAACGCATCGTCAGAACCATCCTCCACAAGTCAATCCGTACCACATGTCGCCCTCTCTTCCCGAAACAAAAATTCCTTACCTTCCCCAGCTTGGTTTTCTTTCACACTAGTGTCTATTTCCATGCAATTGCCTCTAAAAACGAAGCCATCTCAAATGCAGGCGTACATTCCTACGACACCCAAAGTAAAAATGACTACCACCGTTCAATTGATTCATCCGCCCTAGTTAGTAGACTAATCTTATCTTGGGGGCCGCATTACTTCAATTCTATCCCCAGGTCAATTCGACAACTCAATCATACAGCCTTCCGAAGGCAGTTGAAGGAACTCTTTCTCTCACACCTGGTCTACTCATTCTCAGAATTCTTTGATATTACCTGGTAGGATAGTAAAAAAAAAAATACAAAAATACAAAAATATTTAGCTTTAAGAGGGTTAGGCCCACCCTAAAATTAAGGAACGCTCGACCTCGACACGTGATATCGAAATGGGCGAAATCGCCTCTTGATGTCACTATCTTGAATCTATCTTGAAAAAATGACGAGAGCCGGGGGCGGCAACTGGCGCTGCCATCGTGGGGCCTTTTCACCCGGAAAGCATGGCGTCGACACGCTGCGTGCTATATGGCGTATGCCTACAACGTCTCACTTTCCAATCTCCCGTTTCCTGCAACTCATTCACTGAATAATTGACACACTTTATACCTTCATCGAGCTCTCCGAGCGAACCAAACTTCGCATGGGTACGACCAGTATTTTTGAAAATTTGGAAAGAGTTAGTGCACGTGAGTTAAACTTTTCTAAATGGAGATCTAGAGGTATGAAGTGTGCAAAATATGAACCGAATCCGTGAGCGTGAACGGGAGTTGAGTGAATGAGATGTCTCGGGCATACGCCATAGGCTCTGTAAAGTATGCAGAGAGCCGACGCCACGTTTTGGTAATTAAAACATCACAGGCGAAGCAAGTCATAAACCTTCACGGCTATCTAGTCTAGTTTTGTGTGTTATAAACATATGATGTCTTTGGACGGGAATGTTGAGAGGCATGGAAGATGATACGGAACTCTTTTAAGTGTCTCTTCTCGTCTTACGTCGCTCGCCTTGAAGCTGCCAAAGACGCAGACGGGCAGACGAATCACTAAAAGTAAGAGATTAGATTTAAATATGAATGCTCTTTCTCGTGATGTTTCATTTTTTCCTGGCCCTTATGGTTGAGGCTGTGGGTAGAGGGGGGAAAATCAATGACGTGTGCAACGCCCCGTCACCTGTATGGGTCAGACAGATGGTCGCTCGTTGGATGGGGAGGGAGAGATGGACTTCTCCTTGATTAAGTGACCCAAGTCACAACATACACTGGCTCGCAGTCGGTTCAACTTCTCTGTTTGCATCAATAGTCGAGTAGCTTACTTGAGAAGAGGAAGGATTAGTCATTTTGGCGAGACGCTGGTTTTTCCCCCAAAGATTTTAACACCAGTAGTTCGTCTTCCAATATACCCATGCTCTCTTGGTCTTCCAAAAAGATGGGAAATTAACACTATTATACCAGTTACCCATGGACTTAAACGCAGTTTTTCGGTTATTATTTGTCACCAACATTCCTTTTCATGGCAGAACTCAATGGGTTTAGTTTGAAATTGCCGCTCAGAATGGTGTAAATCAATGAGGCTTTGCAACGAATGGTTAAAGTTTCCAATTTAAAAGTAAATCTATTTTTAGGGGAAAAAAAATGAAACCTGGAATAGTTTAAACAAACATTTTATATTTAAAATTAGACAAGATACCTTCAGAATGGGGGGGAGAGCTTTTTTTTCCAAAATCGATTATTCTTTCGACAGCCGATAAGTAATGCTACTCAATAAATGCAAAAATTGTAGAACACTCACGATTCTGCAGATTTTTCCCAAGATCGGGAATAATCTCGGTGCTCAACTTAAGGTCGCTTCACACTGCGTGTCATCCCGTACAAAATTTTTTTTACCTGAGTTAAAATTGGGACGGTGAAACTGAGATAAAAAAAAAACTGTTTTTTCCTCTCTTTCAACCTGTCAGAACGCCCTTCAGGTAAAGATTAGGGGGAAAAGCGGTTAAATTTGGGCAGGGGTAACGTTTTTTATGGGATGCGTCCTTAGCGTGGGTGCTTGGGCAGGCAGGCAGACGCACGCGTGCACACCTGTGTCCACACGCGTGTCCACTTACAGTCGAGGGTTTTCGCAATACGCAAGGCTTGCGCTTTCAATTGAGCTCATCCTAATGCCACACGCAAGCCTTGCGTATTGCGAAAACCCTCGACGGTAAGTGGACACGCGTGTGGACATGGGTGTGCACGCGTGGGTCTGCCTACCTGCCTAAGCATTGACACTAAGGACGTGTGTCACGCAAAATGTAAAACGCCCTCAAAACGATCGAAGGTCCACTAACCTGTCATCATTGAGGTCCGGAATTGAAATTCTAAGGCAATAACTGACTGGCACTGTACCCAACCAACCTGATTCTGACCCCTTGAATAGAAGGGAAAATCCTCCTTCCGCCCTATCATGTGCAGAGGGTGAGCTTTGACCACTCGAGGAATTCATGTTTACATTCGGGAGGATGTTGGAGAAAGAAAAAATAAGAAACCAGACAGTGAAGGCGAGCAGACTTCCGTTTTTTTCCCATCGGCATAGAAAGAAAGACTTCATTCAGAAACGGCTTCTCTCCGCAATTATCCCTCAATGGATTTACTGATGAACTCTCCCGCGCTTGTCTCAGACAAGAGCGAGAAAAATGAGTAAACGAGACCATGAATGCGAGGAGTCAAATCTACAGTTTCCTCCATCGGCAACGAAGGAACTTTTCCAGAAATAGCCTCGCTTTCGCTCGCTTTGCAATTCCCTCTCAAGGCATTCCCGTCCTGCAGACAATGAGGGGATGAGCATCAGATCTGTCTTGTCAGATCAGATTCCAAAATGCCATTTATATGAACGTAATTAGCTCAGATGAATCGGATTCCATATTGGCCCAATTATTGTATGAAACCTGACTAGTTTCCGCTTTACCGGTTTGGCACACGACACCCAAAGGGAAAGACAGAAATCAGTTATTTTCCTTTGCCTCTCTCTTCCTTGTTATAGACTTCATGCTTGCAAGCAAAGGTCGTCCGGATGCAAAAGATTTTACAGATAATTTCCCCAAGAAAGAATTCCATTTAGAACACGCCAGAATACCGACGAGCTCATGGGATAAATGATGGATGCGAACTGTCCCCGGTCGAAATTGCACTGTCTTTCTCCTTTCGAAGAACAATCTTGGAAGTGTCCGTCTGTTGAATGGATGATGTCCTTACACACCTGCTCGGTCGAAAACTTGCCATTAATTTCCTCCACTAAGAGAAGTTTGAACTCTTCGAAAGGTCCGCGGTTCCGGTCTTCATTCGAGAGTCGTTTCGACACGACGAATCGGTGTCGCAGCTAACAAGAACATGATAAGAGAGGCGCGAATATAATAGAATTGCATTGAGAATAGACTTTTTTTTATCCAGAGCACTTGGTAGACGTGCCGTCTGAAAAGAAAGAAGCGGCAGAGAAGAAAGGCTAATTGATTGCTTTTCTTCTTTCTTCGTTTGAACGAGGACGCCTCCAGGGGGAATGCTCACCCTTTGCACATCTGAGGCAGCGGGGAAGCCTTCCTGAAACAGTACGAGGGGTCAGAATCAGGTAGATTTGGCATATTAGACTATCAATGCAACGGAGGAATAAGCGCAGGCTGGGAGAAAGGGACGGCTCGCAAAAAAGCAAGAAGCCAAGAAGGGTCTGCGGTCTCCATGTTTTCTACCCCTGCATCTTCATCACATTCCTCCATCTATCAAAGATTTCCTCCCCCTTCTCCCCGGGCATCTATAACATGGAAAGCAAAAACCATTTACATTGAACGTTTACATTGAACTTCGTACGTTTTGCAGATTGCCAGGCACTCACTAAAATAGTTCGCATGCGTTTAAAAACAATGTGCTTTAGATGCATAATATTTCGTATCCCCCTGCTATATGGTTGGCACAAAAGTCGATAGAAAACTCGTTCTCTTTAACTTTATCGACGAAGAAAGTACTCGGTAATCGACTTTGACTATTTTTAAGTTTCCTTAATTAATCTTATTGCAGAGAAGTCGCCCATTTCTGAGGATATGAATGATTTAATCTGACTGAATGACTTATTTAATCTATAACATCCATGGAGATGGGTTGGAGGAAAAGAGAGGATGTGCGTCCTTTCCGTCCTCAATCATCTTTCGAAATGTTGCATGTCGTTACTCGATAAAAATTCCTTCCTCATGTGCTCATGGCAATCGTTGGTATGCTGTCCTTTAGATAGACTGGCAGTGGTCGGTCCCCGGAGGCCTCACATCGAGTCGGAACATAGGGAAAAAGCCTGGCTGGTGGAAGGGATTGGGTGTCATATGGGGAATCTGGCTCGTGTCCATGTTTACTTTCCAAATAGGCCTACCCCGAAATCGCATTCACTTTTCCCTCATGAATTCCTTGCTCGCCTCATTATGCGACAAACTTTGTCTCAGTCTTTAATTACTAGGCATTTGCCTTGCTGATGAGAGAATGTCATCACCGATCCCGGATACAGGGTATCGGTAAAGAAGGACATGACAAGACTTCCTTCTGTATTTCTCCCTCTCCCTTTTCTTTCGCAGAATCGTGCGTTCGTGGACAGGAACCTCATCTATCCCTCGCAGGGAACGTGCAAACATTTCATTAATGCCTTAGCTAGCCTGTCCCTGGCCCTACTCGTCCAGACTCCCGTTCTCTCTCTTTCCTCTGAGAGCAGGGTATACTGTTGATAGTAAAGATTCTCCAGATTACATCTCTCTGCAATTGAGTGTGCGGTCTTCTTGGCAGATAGGAAAGGAGGAAAAGGGGGAAACGAGACGGATGTGTGAGACGTGGTGATTTTCCTGCGAAGCAGAGGCTGAAAGCCACCAGGCAATAACGGGCACGTAGAAGCGTGAATCCCAATTTTGTCTGGCTGTATGCAGCACAAAATGAGATAGTGTATCTCATAGATGGCTACCTTCTCACAATGCCGAGCCGATGACAATGCCATAAGGAAAATAAGAAAATTATTTCCTCTGCATAGCTCGTTTTCCGAAAACCAAGAACATACATTTTCAAGCTACGAGGCAACATTCACAATCAAATAAGGTTGGACCACGCTTTGCATTACAGGCAGTTTGCATCTGCAAGCAAAGTTCATGCGCAGGAGTTTTTGCTTCTAGATGCCGCTGTTGCAGCACTAACAGTATACACTCAGGGTTACTGTTGAAGCTGAAATAGTCAGTCAATAAGTAAGTTGCATCTGCATTTACAGTATTAAAAAAAACGCAATTGGTGAGCAAGTATCGTGAACACTACTAATTGTCGCCTCACACAGCGGCCCTCAAACTAGATGCTCTTCTCCCAGAGAGACTCCCAGATGCCATTCCATAACGTCGGCTCCCCATAGCGTGCTTCATTGCCTTCATTGATGTTCCTCCATCAACGGTTCTTCTGAATAGATGACAGTCACATGGTGATATAATCACGGGATAGGACGGATGCGGAAAAATCTCTCGTTGCCAGGATTACGCCCTGCGTCGTCGTGAGAAAAGCAGGATACAGCTTCAAAGAGCTCCTGGCAATTCTCATTCATGTGTGGATGAACTTTCTCCTCTGGACTCGCTGGTTGTAGTCGCCATTAGCAGTACCCAGAGGAATAGTGATCCAATGGGGAGAAGTCCGTTAAAAGCGCTCGGTGCTCTTCGATGCTGACCCGCCCTCTTCCGTGATAACGCATGGACCCACGGCAAGAAAGCGCGAGGATTTGCCTCATCCATCCTATTCCCCGATCTTGCCACCGTGTTATTATCATATGTTCCTCGCAACAATCACGCGGAAGCTGCTGCATTCCTGATGGGAGGGCATGAATGAGGTGGGGAAGCACGCCGAGGTTCCACAGGGAAGGTGGCAATCAAGGGCTCGTGTCGTGCTGGGAAAAGTGCATCCAGCTCGAGAAGCACCATGTCAAGGAGCTAAACAACAAATTGGTACTCAGATCATCTTATTTTCTTGATCTCTGAAAAAATACAACTTACTTACTGGCTGAGCCTCGCATATGCACACCTATTCCATTCGCATCCTCTCCCGAGCAAACTTGCAGAATCCACTTCAACCGCCATAAAAAAAATTATCGATGCCAACGAAGACAGGAAATGAAGTAGGGTTCGTTTTCTGCCTCGTGATGGTAACTCAATGTAAGCAAGACAAAACTGCTTTCACGTTCGTATGCGTTACGCACAGTTCTTCGCCGTTGGGGGAACATGCATGTTGTTGGACACATACCTCTGTAAACAACGGCCAAGTGTCCAGAATTTGAAATATGTACATTTTCCACATAAAAAGAATTTCCGGTGGACCGTAACGTGTCATGATTAACCTTTTCCACTCGAATTTTTGCAACACTCAATGTACCAATGGGCGAGTATACTCGCCCATTCGAGTGGAAAAGGTTAAGTGTGACAACGTCGTCAGTAATTATCCATTGCACGCCGCTCTACCTATATCTTGTTTTTAGACGTGAGGGAAAATGAAGGCAGATTGTCCTAGTAAATGAAACCGATCTGGCCAAATGGATAAAAAATGTTTCACAATTGGATCTTTTATATATGATACCTCTGCATCCTGTACTCATGCAGTAGCATGGCTAGACTTTCATCAAAGAAGGGGAGGAGGGGGGGGGGGGGGGTAGAAATTTCTCTCTCGAGAAAAGCGAAATTTCTCTCTCCGCTTGCTTCTTCTCAACGGAAATGGGGGTGGAGGGTGGATGCTGAGAAAGTTGTGCGCCCATTCTTTTTTTTTTTTTTTACTGCATGTCAAGCGCAAGGCAGAAAGTGGGGAGCGAGGACTTTCCTGGAAACTAAGGCCTGAATGCACGAACTTCATTAAGGCGAGATAAAAGAGATCTTTAAACTAAAGAGCTCTTTTTCCTCCTTGGGAATCCTTGTAATCTTAAGGAACTAAAGGAGATTGGAGGTTTCAGCATTCAGGCCTAATATAAGTCTCCTTCAATGAGAAGGGAGGCAGTCTCTCCAACCCTCCCCCCCCCCCATATGCAATTTCTGGCTGTGCAAACCTCCTCCCTTGGGTTACACCGCTGTCTCATGCTCTTTCTGACTTGTCTTGCGTACATTCAGGCAAGAGTTGGGTTAAGACTCAAGTTACTTAGTTCCCCTCGCTAAGCCACTGTACCCATGCTGAGTCAAATGCTGCACAAGAGCAACGAAATGAGTGAAGGTTTCTTAAGTCTATCATGAGTGTAACCTCCCTGCAGTCAGTTTTTTTTCTGTTGGGGGGAAACGTGGATTTGGCGCGTCAGTTCCTAAGAGGATGCGACTCGAAAGAGTAAAAAATATTCTCAAATATTCTGTCTAACTTGCAACTGTGCTCAACGAACGCGTCCTTCCCCAGGTTTTTTTTTTTCCCAATTTCTCTAAATTTTCTTCTTTCGCCGCTCGAGAGTGAATGGAGGCTCGAAAGCAAAATTGGGTCGTTGGTATGACCCAATTCCGTTCTCTCCTTTCCCGTTCGGAACTCTCCTCATTTACTTTACCGAATGGAAAGAGAGTAAAAGGCAAGAAAAAAAGTATCCTCACCGAGAGAGCTTTCCAATTTTTTCCGCACAACTCATTTGTGCCCACTGTGCACACATTGTGCCTCTCGTAGCGCAAAATGAACTTTTCCAAAACTAATTTCCATTCCCGTAATCAGTTGACCCATAAGTATGAACCCCACAATTGGCATACTCGTCCCATTTGCCAAGATCTCCCAGTTCGCAGAGTTTAATCAATTTCGGTCCAGTCGTGCGGAGATCCACTGATACGAGGGCCACTCAATAAGTAATTTACCTGAATATGAAATGGATGAGCAACAGGCCTGTGCCTGCTGTGACATGTCTCGACAGGTCTCGTGAGTGCCCCACCACTATACCAGCTCAGTGGCTCAAGTCCGTTCAAAGTGGTAGCGCATTAGATTTCTTTTCCTGAGTCTGAGTCATGGATTTGACGAAAGTTGAACATCGTTCAGCGATCAAATTCCTCACCAAAGAAGGGAAACACCTAAGGAGATTCATGAACGTATGTCTAACGTTTATGGTGTGTCTTCGCCTTATTGCCGAGTTAAATATTGGAGCAAGCAGTTTAAGTGGGGAAGAGAGTCAATTGAAGATGACCCAAGGTCGGGGCGCCCTGTGGAGGCTTCTGATCAGGAAATGTGTGACAAATTGGAGAGTGCGATACTGGAGGATCGTCGCACCGAAGTCTCTGTTTTAGCTCATGAACTGGGGATTTACACATGCCCAAATTCAGTTCTCGATGGGTCCAAAGAATGCTGACTCCAGCTCAGAAGAAGAACAGATCTGACATCTGCAAGGAAAACTTGGAGTTTTCTAAACAAATCGGGGAAACTTTTTCCCCCAGAATAGTAACTGGTGATGAAACTTGGGTTCATCACTGGGATCCCGAAACCAAGCAGGAGTCCATGCAGTGGAAGCACAAGGGATCGCCAACGCCTCGCAAATTTCGTGTTCAGAAATCTGCAGGAAAGATTATGGCCACTGTGTTTTGGGACAGCGAGTGACTACTGCTGCTTGAGTTCATGCCAGAC
>CAJPEV010005438.1:0-15028 GCA_905338385.1 Darwinula stevensoni
TTTTTTCCCCCAGGTCTTCCTTGGACCCCGGATCCGATCGTACCCGTCGTGACGATACGATATTTTCTCCGGACGGATCCAAGTCCTCTTGCCGTCGTCGCTCTCGTTTCGCCCATGCTCGGTCTCGGAATCCGCTTTCTACGAGGATTTTTACGACTCCCTGCCGTTAGCAGGGTGATGGGGAAGCGGTCGGAATGAGTCGAGTTTAAGACTCCAGTTACCGGATGAATATTTCACCGGCTGAGTGGTGAAGGCGTGAGGTGAAGACGGCCCCCCCCCCCCCCCCCCCCCTTTGCCTAATTCAAGGCCAACAGTCCCAAAGCGGGAGTTAATGTTGGAAGGGTTCCGAAGTTCCTGGCACGAGCGTGGTGGCGTGGATGGAAATAAAAAACTCTCGTTCGCATGGGTCCCCACTTTTCCAAAATGGAGACCGTTCTCGTGCGTTTCGTCCGTCTTTTCCTTCTTACTTTTGCTTCTTTTTCCGAGCAGGAGGGATCGAGAAACCTTTCTGACATTTCTTCCTGCGATGGATTAGATGGATTAGAGGTTAAGTGCTTACGCTGGAGGAGGAAAAGCGGAGTAGCGTAGCCGTGAGGAACACGAGACGGTCGATCGACACGCTCTAACCACCAAATATTTACCCGGTTCCGGGTAGGCCCGAAAAAGAGCGCGGGACGGAGACGATGAGCGTGCATGCCTCATCGCCTCCGCAACCGCAACCCCAACCCCAACCCCAACCCCAACCTTCGACCTCGCCCGTTCCGTACGTTGTGGAGTCTCTTACCGGTGGGACGGGGCGTGCCACCCACCTCGTTCGAACGGGAACTGGACCACCCTCGTTGCCGGTTCCCGTTCGCAAGGTGGGTGGTCCTGTCGTATCGTATGCGTCCCCTTGCGACCGAAACCATCCGTGACCTTGGCACGTGACCCGTGCGGGATCATCTCCGTGTAACCTGCAACTGCTCGGCCCTTTCTCGCCGCCGTTTCTGCCGATGGCTGGCATTTTTCAGTGCGACTAGCACGCCAGACGGTGAAGGAAATGAGAGATTTCAGGAAATCTCCAACGCGCTTCTCGACGCGAACGCTTCTTTGAAGAGCGACTATTTTTTTTTTTTGTCAGGTGAAAACCTGATAAATGGAATCCATCGTCGGAAGGGTTAATGGCCACCCCGTCCAGGCGTGGCCCATCACCGCGGATTCCAAATCGGAAGCGATTAAAGGGAATGCAGATGAACTTGTGACCTTGCCACGGACGGATCTTCGAGGCAAAGACGGATTAGAGTCTTTACTGCCCTAGAAGAGATTAGCAGCCTCGTCGACGGAGCAGCCGGTGAGGATTTTCGCCGACGGCATGCCCGACCGGACGAGGAAACGATAAGGAAAAAAAAAAGGGGATAAATGGCAGGGATTACCTGGAGTCGAATGTGAGAAGTACGGAGAGAAAGGTGAGAGGGAGAAGAGCGCGAGGAGGTCGGTGGGCGCGAGGAGGTCGCTGGGCGTCTTCAACGTCGGTCTTTAAGCGAGGGAAGGTGGAGCGAATCCCGGAACCCAGCCAATTTCAGTCCCTATTTTTAGGCGGTTCTCTCTCGCTCGCTTGCCCTTGACATCAATGATGGGATCTGCCATTTCGGTTCATCCCCCTTTCGCGTCTCGAAGGTCGGGGGGAAGGGGAAAGGACTTCCGAAAAGGACATCGCGTCGGGTCCGGTTTCGTTCTTTCTCTCACCGCTTCGAGTTTGGGGGAAAATCTCATTTGCGTTGCACGAACGAACGGATGGGTTGGGGGAACCGGTCTGTGCCTGTGCCAACTTGGTCAATCGAGACCAACAATTTGTCACTTGCGCGTAAAACGAACGGTAGTTCGAAGAAAGTTACTGGAGTTCCTCACAGTGTTTGCTCGGAACGGAAGGGACTGAATGACATCCGAAAATCCTTCTCTTTCACTCCCTCTCGCAACGAATTCCTCATCTCTATTGATCCGAAGATGAATCGGGGAGGATCATTTCTTTCTAGCGACCTTTCTTCGGGTCGTTTATTGACGTCTCAATTGCTGTAGGATCCTGCAGTCGCGAAAGAGATTCAGAAATCGTGCTGTTCTCGTAGAGTAATTAATAAAATCGCGTTTAGAGGGCCATTCAAGTCACGAGCCTTCGATTTTTCTTCTGTGGTTATCTTCTATGGTTTTCTGGGCCCTTGTCTCATCTCCACAGTCTTTTCCAGAATTCAATAGGATTCAGTCACGTGCTATGAAAAGTCTCATCGGAGTCTCATCCGAGAGTTCATCGGGTTTGAATATCAGATAATCCCGTTTTCACCATTTCAGAAATTTTGTTTTGATTTGAAATAATTTTGCTTGCGTGTTCGACGTCATTTCGCATTTTCGCTTTGAATATATTACATATCCATAATTCTGATGAATTGATAACACCTTCTTACATTCGGAGACATTCGAAATACATAATAAGAACTTCCCCCCCCCCCCCCAAACCTTAGAGCCAGTTACGCCACTGCATGGAAAGGAACGTCAATTCGGCTCTTTAGCACATTCACTGCCGAATATGTCATTTGGTGTTTTCGCGCAATCGTTAGGCAATGGAACTGGCAGTGAAAGTGTTAATCAGGCTCTAGAGCCCTATCAGGTTTTCCGCGAAAGAATGGGTTGATTGCTCCAATGGACGAGATATATGTTCCTTTTCATGCATTAAGTTCAGCGTTCTTGTTCATTTCGATACATCAGAGGCATTTCATGCCTGATTCCGACAGCGTCTTGATAAAAAAAATCATTTTCTCCTCTTTTTTCAGATTTTTTCTTGCAACGGAAAACGTCAACGCCTCTTTATGGTGGTTCCTTTATGCTGTTCCATCTGGCAACCCTGGCAAGCGCAACAGCTGGACTCTGTATGGCGCCTTCGGAAGCGAGTTCTTCAAATTTCAAATCAGGGCCTGTCGGAGTGAAAGTCTATAGCTACACTCTGGCAGTAAAGAAAACATAGGTAGGCCTTGACCCTCACTATTGACGTTTCTGAACTCTCCAGTCAGAACCTTGACTGAAGTCAATATTTGGGGTTCATTTACTTTAGGCCTTGGGTGAAAAACTTCGTTTGTTGGTCAACGTTTTTGTACCTAATGATTTTTAGCTCTTTTTTATTATTCGCTTTCTTTTTGCACGAAAACATTTATATCCGCAGCGAATATGATATTAAATGTCTTGTCACTTTTTCGCGACAATATCAGTTACAATTAGCTAATTGGTTGCCATAGTTGCATTTGCGTGGAAAATGTTAGAGCGGATTCCTAGCTTCGGAAAGTATGCTTTATTTTAGAATTTATGGACAGATATGTGTAAGGTAAATATCGTTTATTTAATCTCTTGGACCTAAGTTGAGTGAAAGGATAAGCAACGTTAGTGTCAGGCCTAGTGTAGGCCGAATGGCATAGGCTAGCATGCTTTAGAAAGTCAATCAGCTACAAATCAGTGTCTACTGGGAGACCTGGGCCTTGTGTGTAAGCAAGCAATCCAACCAAGAAGTATGGTGGATTTACCCTTTTATGTTGAACATTTTCCTCACACTATCTGGACCCAATTAACCTATGTACATATTCCCTTGCCTTGTGACCACTATGTATCTGGGATTGTCAGCATGAAAAATAAGTTGGACTTCTAAGATTGCAACTTTATTCTGGTCATAATATCCAACAGAAGTTCAGATTCCTGGAGAACTTGACTTATTTGTCAAAAATTTATATGAAGGTAAATGTGAATATTGATCACAAGATTAACCTTTCCACCTTTCAAAGAAAGTAAATTTTAAATAATATATTCCATCTGCATACCTCTACCTCAGCATTAGTCAAATTGCAGTTCACTCCAGAAAGACCTTGATATCTATGTGGCTTCCTCTTCATAGAATTTGATTTTGTTAGTGCTGTTTGAACTTCCCATACCAATGGGAACCACCACACTCCAAAGTGTTGAAGGTTATATTTTCATGGTGCCATATTATGATATGATAGTGGTAACCTAAGTATTCCATATTAATTGCTTCATCCAGTCAAACATCACCACCAGTCATTGATTGCCTTATGAGATTTCAATTTTCATGGAAACAAAATATAGCTGATGCAGTCAAATGTCTAAAACACATTCTTGACATCTGGGTAGCAACATGAAATCTTGCAAATAGCACCTGTCTTTTATAGTTTCCTTCAAATTCTTTGTTATGAGCCTTTTAAAAACCTTGGTTCTATCAATTCAGTTGACAGGTGCCTCTTTTTTTAATTGGAATCTTGAAAACAGCATGTGAAACCATTTCGCAAGATTCTACACAGTAGATTTTGTCAGCCTATTTCTAGATGGGATAGAAGAAAGAATTGCTATGAAAATCTTGTGCAGCCTTTTCTTTCTTGGAATGTATTTGAAATGTGATGCTTTATTTTTCAGTTTAGCAACTGGCAATGCATTTGCATGCCTCAGCTTTTGTTGGTTCCTGAAATTAGGCCTGAGCAGATGACAATGTCAACAACTGGTTCTGTGTCAGACAATGGTGTGGAGTCTCCTGTTGTGGAGGGATCCCATCAGTTTGACACCAATGAGGCTGTAAATTGTTCATTCCATTCCCTCTCAATTCGTGAAGATGCCGGAGAGAGGGGGCCCTTGATTTTATTGAAAATCCTTGAAGAGGGACATGTGAAAACATTGTCTGATGCCAATCAGGAAATGTGGGATAGTATGGTTTTCAAGGTGAGCTACAAGCACTGTGAATAGTTCTACCTCTTGTTATAAATTCAGGCAAACCAGTCTTAGCAAAGATTTAGGATTTGACACTCATACCACAAAATCAGTGAGTATATGTCACAGCAATGATAATTTTTCAGATAGTGAAACTTGCTTATTTCTTAAAACGTTTTGGTATCATTTATGGGAGGCATTTGTTGATAACTATTGTTTCAACTCCTACAACAAGTACAAGAGCTGTCCAGCCTTTGTGGGTGATTAGTTAAGAGCTGAATGATCAATTTTCATTGGTACAACAGTGCCCATTGAACATTGCAAAAAAAATTAGGGTGTAGATTATATTTTGAGTCATGAAAGAGTTCTAAAGTAATGAAGATCCTCTTCACGAGCCTTTTTAATTGGCCAGTGAACTTGGTCTACCATAATCAAAGCCATGATGCTTGGAACATGCATATGAACATCAACCTTTGCTGAAGGCAAACAGGAAAGAATTCTATGAAATGGGATGAAATGGAGAGAGAAAAGGGGATGCCAGAGGAGTTGCCTCTTTCATTGTCTTTATAATATGGTTGCTTAGAAAAAAAATAAGGTGTCAATAAGGATTGACAGCAAAGTAAGTCAATTTGATGATAAAAAATGGAAAAAGGAAGAGATACCTCACCCTGTTTTACCTTTTCCACTTTTTCTCAAACATTTATTTTACAATATTTGCTTTTGCTTGTAAGTTGTAAGCCAAGTGATCGAAGCTTCTGGGAAGTCCTTTCTTGGCATTTATGGCTATAGGAAAATATGAAAATAGTTTTCATTGATCTAGAACTTGAAACATTAAACTAAGGGGAATTTAAGTCAATAAGCTGAGGAATTGAATTCTAATCAAGTGGCAAATATTTCCCTGCATAAGTTAACAAAAGATTGAGCAATTGATGAATACTTTTTGTAAATTTTTCATTAACATTTCTTTTTATTAAATTTTAATCACAAATGTGCAATTTCCTAGATTTCCTAGACTGCAGTGAAAATAAAATGTGCATTTCAGGGAAGTTGCTTTCTGCTTCACCCCATCAGTCTTACCAGAACACAACACCAGGAGGATTTCCATCATGAACCAGACCTTGTGCACCAAAATTTCATATTCCTATTTGCTTAAAAAGTTTGCAATTATATTTTTTACATTATTAGCATTTTTACCTATTGTCATACATAATTACTTTTGGGCATGCATTCTTGCATTGGAACTTTTCCCTCCATATTTATTGCAGCCTATATCTCTTATATTTTTTTAGATCTCTTAATTCAAAATATGATTCAATAAAAAAAAACAAGCTGAGCAAGCCTTGCCCAGTAGGGAATTTCCTTTCAGTTAATGGGACTCTCATTTTGCCACCTAATTAATGTCATGTATAGGTGCTCAGACAGACAGGTAGCTTGGCCACTGCTTATGCTGGCCATTGATTTCCAGTTTTTGCTTTGAAGCCCTGGAAGTTTCTGAGGGTAATTCAGTAGGAATAGGTTCACATGTTCCCTGCTCCTTGCAACGAACATAAAGTCAAATAGTAGTATTTAGGAAGGCTTATGGTTTCTAATCTGTTATTGATGTTTGTCCAACTCTATGCTATTCAGGAGAGAAGAGAACTGCAGACACAGCAGATTTTGCCAAGAGAGCCAATTCCTTCTGATCAACTAAGTCCATGTTTTGGCCTGTTTGCCCTTACACCTACTCAACTCAGCTCTCTATGGAATGTCTTCAAGGCTGGCATCATGGATGTCATTCAAGAAGTTACCCATAGACGAGACAGCAATGTGAACATCTCTCCCCTCAGCGGTCTTGTGAGAACTTCAACAACTCTTGGCTCTTCAACAACTTGGTCTTGGAAATAAAGAAAAAGGCTATAGGGATTAGTGTGGGAAAACAGGCTTTAGATAACCATTTTTAAGCATTTTTATTAGCTTTTCCAACAATCATTCTGCATCTCAACTTTGAAATCTTTTAAGTTGCTCTTATACTACCAGGTGGGTAGAACAAGTTCTTTTAATTGCTTCAGTAGAGGTTGCAGAAGGTGCCTCCAAACAGCAGATTGCATGGTTATTTTTCTTATTTCTGAGGTTGAGATCCTCACAACGGTAAATGGTGTCATTAAGAATTTAGCGAAGTGCTAATAAGAGTGGTAGGTTTTGACAGGATTTTATATTAAATTTGCAATATTTTGTTTTGGATGGGATATATGAGAATACCTTCAAGAAATAGGTTCTGCAATTTTTTTTAGGACCATAAGAGGCTGATGGGTGCTTAAGTCAGTGAAAATATTGGGTATAGTATGGATGCTTAATTGAAAGGAACATGAAACGAGGAGGATAAAAAAAATGATCAAGGTGTGCTCTCTTGGTGCTTGTATCAGCTATTTCTAGGAACAAAGTTGACATTAAAATTTCCAAGAAGGGTAGGATTTGATATCAGAACTGTGCTAACCCAGAGTAGCTTTTCAATGCTGGAACTTGTTTTCCAGGAGTCAAAGGTCAAGCTGCAGGTGTTATTCCGGATGACATCCATCCTTTCCCTGTATCTACAACACAGGGCTTCTGAGTTGCAAGGCAACCAAATTGTGTTAGGTCCTTTCTACGAGGTCATGGACTTCACAGCAAGAAGCTTGAGCTATCCTGACTTGGAGTCAGAGTACAAGGGGCTATTGCCCCACATCTCCCAGGTGGTGAAACTATACTATAGAGCTGAATTGCCACATCGGGAAACACTGGGACTTCGAGCTCTCACATATGATTTCCAGAGGGTTCTTGACCTGGAATTGGGATTATCCAAACCTCAGAAGCATTCTCGGAAAAATCAGGTAAGGCCATACTGTGTTTTCCAGAGTTCTTCTGACTCTTAAATTCTTGCTCAAAAAAGTTCTTGCTTGAATTGAAATAGTTATTTTTTTTTATCAATTTACTTTCTAAAAACTTTCAGGAGAAACTTTCAACTGAAAACTTTTAGGAGAAACTTTAAAAATCTATGAAACTAGACTACTTTTTCAGAGTGGCAGTGGAGACATTTCCAAAAGGTGTTGTGGATGGCCATCTTTCATTCCTTAAAAAACAGTTGCAACTGAAGATGTTTTGGTGTTGGCATTTATTTTCATATCATTTTCATAGCTTATAACCCCAACATCCAACAACTCAGCTATTAGGTAGAAGTGTGTGAGCAAAAATGACAATGACTAGGGAGAACATGAGAGTGTGAACCACTCCCTTTAGGTGGTAAATATAAATATTGCTGTAATTTCAGTGTAGGAACAAGTGAAGGTTAAGTGACTCAAATGACTAAAGGAAAATTCCTTGGAAACAGGCTTGACTAATGTTTTGTTCAAGCTTGTGCAGTTTACAGTATAATTCTTTTTTCATTATTGTTAGATGGTGTGAATGACTTGGTCTGCAAGGATTACCTTCAGTGGTAATTGTGAGAAATAAAAGAATCTACCATTCTCCCTCACCATGTAATGACTGTGACCTTGAAAAGACATAGCTCTAGAATCTATACTGATGACATCCTTGACATCTGTCAATTTCAGATTAAAAATTTTTATTGATGCCTAGATTTTAAGTTAAAACATGAAATGAAATGAAGTGACTGTTCCAATTTTTGCCCTAGGCAATATGTTTTTCGTGATTTTGCGACTTTTAAGGTAGTTCTTCCAGTGTACTTCAGAAAACCTAGCAAATAATATTCTCTCCAGAGAGGTGGGAAGCATATTACCAGTGATGCATGAACTAATACAGTTTCTTTGATTAGCTATTTTACAATAGCTCTTTTTGCCAAAAATTGACCATTTTCAGAGTGCCTGTTTTCATTTTTGACATTACTGCTTTTCAGGTGTATAGCCATATTCAGAATATCCTTTGTCTCTTTGAAGTGAGACCATAATCAAAGTTCTACTTCAATTACTTTTGCAAACATAAATCTTTTAAGGAACCCTACTTTTTTGCAAAAGAGGTAAAAGCAATTCATAACAACAAAGAATTATTACGAAATATTAGAACTATTATGGAGAAAATTTGGAGAAAAATCTAGATAATTTTTTTTCCACTGGATGAACAGGGTAGAACGATCCAATCACCTGCCTGAAGCTATTATGCATTTTCTTCCATGCTTGGCACATTTATGCATTGTCTAAAAAAACTATGGCAAGTTGAAGTGTTCCAGATGTGTTGAAGTTAATGAAGTGCTCCAGATAATAAGTTATTACTACTCATATTTCAAAAGCCTATTACCTGGAAAAATGAATAGAATTGAAGAAGGCATCCATTGAGTCTCAAGCAAATGGTGAAGTAAATGTTGATTCCTTCTGTAGTTTCAATTCACATTGGCTTGTAACTAAATACATTGGCACCATCATAAGTTTCATTGATGGAATTTGCCCCCTACTTGCTAGATATGATCTGAAATTCATGATAATAAGTTGACAGCCAGTATGATACTGATTATTTGCAGAAGGGGATTCTCAAGGGGGCATATGGGCTTAGGGGCTGCCTAAGGGTGTTGCTCCTGGAAGGGGCTGTGGAGTCATCTCAGTTCACACAAAAGGTGGAGGATGTGATTGAGATGTGTTTCTGCTCACCCTGCTTCACATCATGTGATCATGGAATTAAGTTCCTAGCCCTGTTCCTCTCCTTGAACGCATCCCTTTGTGATAGACTGCACAAGTCCTTCATGAATCTCCTACTTGACCATCTCAGCCCACATGCAGCCAGATCCTATGGGAAGGCATTCTTGCACGCCTGGCTTCTTTCAACTCATGCGGCTGTCACTGAGGTCTGGTTACAATCAATTATTGTTTTTACTTGTTTCTCTTTCATTCATACATTTCACTGGTTTCTCTCAACTATCCATCTGTCCCTTAGGGTCCAGTCTTGCTGTAATATTGTCTGAAGAAAAGGAATTGAATCTAGTAACTAAAGAAGAGGCATAGTTTCTTTACTCAAAATGATGCAAGATTAGGTTGGCTTAATTGGAAGAATCATTGTTTTTTCATCCCTTGAGAAATTTATATGGCTAATTTAGAATCATTCTCTTGGGGACTAAGTAACCAACAAATTTGATGTATCTGAGGGTAGCCTGGTTAAGATTTCTCTAGACCATTGCAGATTTTGGTCCACTCAAATCCATGCAGTTATCAGTAATGTATCAGTAAAAATCCTTACCCACAGCCTGGAACTTCATCTTTACACCTTCCTCTCCATATCTGTTGTCTCAATGGGGCTGAAACATAGACCATGTATGACAAGCCCAGGCCTTTTCCATTGCCAGTAACGTAGCTTTTGCATTCCATTAGACACTCACCACAATGAACAGATTCTACAACAGACAGGACAACCAGCCCTCCCTTTCCTGATTCATCAGTGCAAATTATGACGGCTTGACCACCAGTATTGCATGCCCCCTTCCTTGATTCCCTAGATAGGTTATTGAGTCCTCCCCATAACTTCTGCATCCAAAGGGTTACATTTTTCATCTCAAGATCGAGGGACTATTTGTCCTGACCAATAGTAGGCTCTACTGGAGTGAGCTTGGAAAACACTTAATTGCATAGCTTGTCCATCTATCCTTCAATGATGGTACAAGTGAATTTACATGAACAAACTTCCATTCCAGTTCTGTATCCTTGTGCATCTCCACTTGAAAGTTTTTTTTAAATATTAGTATTGCTGTCATATACATTCTGCATCTAGGATAACCTCACCAATTTCAAAATGAATGCCTGGTCGTGGATTTACGAAATGGTGGCCTTGTTGTATCTTCTTGGAGCTGTGACATGCCACATGATATTTTTCTGTGAACAAGAGAAATGAAAGCTCCATAAAAGTAATGAGCCAAGTCAACAGCTCTTAATATTGTTTCAAAATGATGTAGTGAAATTATGATGATGACCTTGAGTGAAAAAATACATTTCTATTTCCATCAAAATGATCCCTCTTGTGGCACCTTGCATTTTCACAATGCTTTAGGTAGGTATCACATATAGTCTAACAGTGACATCGATTCTCTCTCATCAGAAATTGGAGGACATTATTCAAGATCTGATGAACAATTCTCTTCATGGAAACCGGCTGAAGCATGGCGGAGTGTGCAATGTACTATTTGCCTTTCTGGATGCCATTCATGGAGAGGGGAAAATTATGAATGCAACTGGGCGATGCAATTCTCTCATTGAGAAGTTGTACCGCCCAATCCTATGGAGGGCATTAAAGGTGAGGGGCTTTTGGATTTGTTTTCATTGGCAAACCAATGTTTAGATAGTATTGGTAATATTAAGTTTTTTTATCATGAAAAGTCACCAGTAACTTTGATTTCTCTTTCTTAAAAAATTTAGCTTGACTTAATTTTTTCATGTAACCTTTTGTTAATTCTCCCTCTTAAAATTTCTCTTCTTAAGCATAGAAGTACAAGACTCTAGCTTGGAACCCCATAATTTACTGACAATGACAATGAGGAGTCACCGTGTCAAGTGTGAGGTCCTTCTTGCTGTAGAATGATGTACCTGGCAGGGTAGGAATATGGAATTAGAGCAAATAGGACATAAGAGAAACTCTTTAAAAGTCTCATTGATGAGCTCTTCAGAGGCATTTTGACATCATTTTACATCTCAAATGATTACAGCATAATCACCGCCTAAGTAATTGCAGCTATGTATGATGTGAGTGGAGATTTCTTGATTGCTTTGGAAGGGTGCTAATGGCCTGGTGAGATGGAATGGGACCCTGCTGTTCTTCAGTGCATTTCCCTTGGAAAGCATCTCCCTTAGTGTCTTGGACCGAGACCAACTCCAGCAAAAGCAATTCAACCTTATTCCTGACCTTCTCCTAGATGACTGCCCTCAAGTTCGACTGGCAGCTCTGTCTGTGAGTTCTATGTCCTAATTTTCAATTTACTCTGCCATATCCTTCATATGACAAATTGAAATAGGTAATTCTGAACCATGTATGCAGCATCAGCATCTTGTGGCTTCTGTTTATTACCCAATTATTGTCTGTCAGCAAAATGACTTGAGACTAAGAATAGGGTGACCAGTTCAAGACAGAAACCAGGAGTTGGATTATTGGGCCCATTTTTTCTATCAAACTATTACTTCTGAATGATACTTCACCAACATTCATACTCCATTTATTAAATAGCTGCATGATGATGAATTTGATGAATTATGAACTGGGTTTTTTTCAGCTGGGTGGAGCCCCTGTCCTGTCACAGCTAATGCAACCTTGCTGTTCTTGAAACAATTTTTTGACAGCAGAATTATTAGCTATGGAATTTGGCCACCATGATCTCCTGACCTATCTCTGCCAGATCTAATATCAGAAAAATCCATATGCTGTGCATCAATTGAAAGCAAATAATGAGAATGTTATACAGCAAAGTGCTGAACTGAAACGTGTTTCTGCCAACATGGTCTGTCATTTTGAAACATGCCTGGCTGCTCATGGAAATCATTTTCAACACTAGTAAAGTTACTTGGAATTCACAGCAATGACATGTCTGTTTTTGGGTTCTATCTTGAACTGGTCACCCTGTTCAAGGAACATAGAAGGGAGAAGGCTGTACAGGATGATTTGAGTGTGGAGGATTTTTTCATGAGATAATTTTCATTTTGTCCAACAAATTGCACTGAATCCCAGGGTTGTCAGGTGATGTCTTCAAAAAAGTAAGTGAGGGAAAAGTAAGATATCTTAGAATGAAAAAGGTGAGGCACAGGTCATTTATGAAGAGGGGAATAAGTAATAAGTTTCCATGGATCTGCCATGTACCTTTTTGTTCAGTGATCCTCATCTTGATTCTTTTGCTGCCATGTTTGGCTATATTTGAACTGTGCCTCATGCTCTTTGATTGTTATGTTTGACTCTAGTCTTCATCCAGGAATTTTTTTGTACTTTTACTGTGACATTTGACTTCAATCCCTTGATCAATCCTTGAGTGCAAAATTTCATCTATTCAGACACTCAATACATGCTAACATCAGTTAAAAAGTTCTGGAGTTTTACTCAATGATGAAAATTAAATATGCAGTGAAAGGATTAAATAGGTCCAGTACATTTTCAGCCTTTGTTTACCAAATGTACTTGGGTTCAGGGACTTTGGAATGATGGCATGATTTAAAAGAAATAAAAATGGAGCTTTGGCTAGCTTTTGTAATGTATAATATGCTCATAGCATACTCTTCATCCAAGAAATCTCCCCATTCACTCCATAGATGAGTTTCCAAAAGTGCATAATCTCAGGTGTTCCATAATGTGTTGAAGTTAAGTTCTGTCACCCTGAGAGAACTGAGTATGAAAACTCAGTAAGGACTCTGATAGTATTGAAGTTCAAGCTTCATAGTGTTGCTATTTCTAAAAGGAATTTGACATCTTACTTGCAAGAACTTAGTTTTCTCATTCCGAAGTCTTGTTTAACCTTTTGATTGCAGTGTGACACCAGCTTGTCATACAGTGCCATAGGAAAAAAATGACAAAACTACCATGGTAGTTAACATGTTAAAAGATTATGTCAAGCATCAGGTGAAGTATCTGACTTTGTGGCAGCACAGCTGTGATGAGATATTAAACTCTCCTCATTGTGCAGGAACATGGCATACTATGCAAATGACTAGCAAACAAGAAATAATGCATATAACATTCAAGATAAGACACTACTCTATTTGTAAAGTGAGAAGATGCTAGATCACACTCTTTTTCCAGGGACTGGGAAAGGCTCTGAAGAGATACTGGAAGGTGTTTCCTGGGGAAAAGATCAAGACATTCATGAAGATCATCATTGAAGACCTGTCTATGGATGGATCCACTGTTTCCATTCGGGTCATGTCCTTGCAAGTGAGTTCATATATTGCTTGCCTAAAAGTACTGGCAAGGGACCTGTGTTCCTTGCTTTGTAGACAGAATAATGTACCTGTCTCAGGTCTGGCACACTTGAATGTGCCATGCATATTTGTAATTGGTGGGTTTACTCATTTGACATGCAGGCTATTGGATACATTTGGCAAGGATTGATGAGATAGGTGAGAAGTTGAAGTAATTTTTATATGCCATTCCCATAGGAATTTTTTTTTTATTGTCTTTTTTCCATTCCATCTGTCTGCAGTTTTGATAACCAAACAACTCAACTCTGTGCATATGCAGCCCTCAGCCTGGGTTGGGGTGCTAGTCAACATTGAAACTTTCCTTCCTGCCCTTGCAATGATGGATCAATATTAGACAAAGGGAGAAAGGAACTGCTTGTAGCAGCATATGATGGCTTACTGAGGTCATGACCTTATGCTTCTTGCCCCATTTTAAAGGGCATGGTTGTGTTACACCCTTCTACCATCTATCCCAAGTGTCTTCATAGCTTGAAATAGGGATGTTTCACCCATTCCATCTCCTATAAACTTGAGTGCATATCAGACTGTCTCCCTCTGAAGAGACTCATCGGGAAGGAGTGGATTTTTACATGCTAATGAGTCCTAAAATATGCAAAGTATGCCTTTTATATGCCAGAACAAATTCTTTGGAAATGGAGATTAAAATGTACATTACATGTTGCCAAGTTTTACCTGGCCTTCTGTGGAAGAAGAAAAAACTTAGTGATGAAATCAGGCACCTGCTGGGCATAATTGGTCTATTCTTGTCAGAGCATGTGATTAGTTGACTACTGGAAAATTGCTCTGAAAAAGAGCATGTTTTCTTAGAAAGTTTTGCTTTTTTTCCTATAAGTTTGCAAAATATGGGCAAACATGCAAATTTATTTGAAAAACACCAAAATGTGCATGGTCATGCAGTAACCCTTATCTGGGCAAGGGGGGGGGGGGTTGTGTCCATTGGACCGCCCCAGGGTATATTTCAGTTCATTACTCTGTAATTTTTTCAAAATATTCTTCAAATTTGATATGGGTTTCATAGACAGTCATCCATAGATTCAAAAACTAATTTTTAAAGTTTGGATTTGCTTTGGATTTTAAAGTTTGGATGTTTGGCCATGGCCGTTTGTGTCACAAAAATACCTTGCCCAGATAAGGGTTTAAAAAAAAAGAAGGGATTGGTTGCTTCCACTTGTAATTTACAATTTAGCTATTTACATTTCCCACCTAACCTCCCCGAAGAATATCATGACAGATGGTGGCAAGCACTGCAGTAACACGTTGGTGACAATGTGTCCTGATGCCAGGATGCAGATTTTTTGCCACGTGGGACAATGCGTCCTGATGGCAGGATGCAGGTTCCAAAAAACGTCTTGTGCGCAGATATCGAGTATCTAGCGATCACATATTGATCATCAGGC